>PVHX01001685.1:180025-195965 GCA_004024805.1 Geosciurus inauris
TTTGTGCAAAGTTAGAAAAATTATGATTGTAATAATTTTTTTTTCTATTTGCCTCAACAAATATTTTCAGTGAATAGTGTGTACAGCTTCTGAAAATTTGTTTTTTTTCTGTTATGTTTGATAACATGTATTTAAATGCAACTTTTGAGAAAAATAAATAAAAATTAAAATTAAAAAAATAAATAAATAAATAAATAAATAAAAAATAAAAACCCCATTCAAGTTCATTTGTCCAACTATGGGTAAATGTCCAGATGTCCCACACAACTGGTGTCTGGAAAAGCTTTTCTGAAGAGACCTCAGAGAAGTAGGGCCAGTACCTAGCTGAGGTTCTAGCACTACCTTGCGAATTCTGGAATAAGGGTCAGGATAGTGCAGGAATAAGCACTAGATTCAGTACATGAGACCTGACCCTTGCCTCCTAACTGATCCTAATTGCATGACTAGGTTTTTCGCTGGTGAAATCAGGGAAAAGGTTACAACAGAAAGATATAGCACCTTCTTAAGCATTCACAGGTTAGAAGAGCACTTTGATGTGAACAAGGGTGCTAACATATATCCTACAATTGAAACACTATGATCCAATGGAACCCTGTGACCAG
Organism: Geosciurus inauris; assembly: GCA_004024805.1. NCBI lineage: Eukaryota > Metazoa > Chordata > Mammalia > Rodentia > Sciuridae > Geosciurus > Geosciurus inauris. The sequence goes on from PVHX01001685.1 coordinate 180,628, forward strand.
CTTCCAAGCATTGAAGAACATCGATTCTTTCACTGTTTGAAGTACCAGTTAGTACTCATGACTACATATATGATATTATTGGCCATTATAAGCACTAGGCTCTAGCTTATTTTCATGGCCTTGTTCTTGCAAACAACTCCTTTTATGGTACAGTCAGGCTGTAAGAAAACAATCATGGACAACTTAATCTTACTCTTAACCTTTCTGTTTCTTCTTAAGTCACTTTTATCTAGCATTTTTTAAGGAAAGCATTGATTTAGTACAATTTATCAACTACTGGGATAAAGTGGTTTATAATGTCCATATTACTTTAAAAATTTCTCTTTATTTAAAAAATAAATTGACAATTGTTTATTTTTATGTTTTTCAAAGAAGTATTTGAAAAATTTTTTCATTAATACTATAGCTTATTTTTACATTTTTTGATGTCATTTTTCCCACCAAGTATGTGTTGATTTCCAAATATTTGTTGAACTTTCTTTATGGTGCTGCAAGAAAATATTTTAAAATCCCTTACCTGATGAAATTTAAATTTTAATGTAAATAAATAAGCAAATAAACATGTAAAAGCATATTGTGTTAAATGAAACATAATCTACCTTTGTATAAATGCATGCAAAAATCTATCAGGGTAAAAAGTGTAGGAATAGGGGTTTGATTTGTTGTTGTTGTTGTTGTTGTTGTTGTTGAGGGGAATAGGTCAGGAATAGCCTCATGGAGAAGATCACAGTAAAGCAAAGACCTGAATAAGAGCAGAGAGAGGGCCAGCAGACTTCAGGAGGAGAAACATGAGAGACAGAGGCCATCTGCTCCCGAGGGGAGAGAAATGTTTGCTTGTATGTCTGAGGGTCCTTGAGAGCCTGAGTGACTCAAGTGGAGCAAGCAAAAGAGAAATAAGTGGATGAGAAGGAGATTTTAGCATTTACTTAATTTTTTTCTTCTATATTTTGTTTATTTATTTATTTATTTGGAGTTACTATAAATCATTTCTTGATGTTTGCTTAGTGCAATTTTTTTTTTTAGTTTCCTTTTTTTACTAATGTAAGTACTTGGGACTACCTATTTTTCTCAAAATATACAGCATAAACACTACATGAATTTAAAGTTTTGTTCTTGTCATTTGGTTTATTACTGCATTCTAATGTTCATTTGAATTTTAGTCTTTGGTGCATACATTGTTTGACTAGAAATATAAGAATATGTAAATCAATTACCAGAGGTCCAGAAAGAAACAATAGAAAAAATGGAAAAAAGCAATATTTGAGTATAAAAGGACTGAGAATTTTATAGAAATTTTGAAAAAAAAAATCCTCAAATTCAGGAATCTAATGAATCCAACCTGGATTAAAGCGGACGCAAAGTTCTGGGAAAGGGGCTCCTGATGGAGGCAGCTACTCCCTTCCTGGTGCCCCAAGTTCTATTGCAGTCAGTAGGATTTGCTGTCATGCCAAGAAGTGGTCCTCCTTTGTTTGTGAATTTGCTCTCATAACTCTCCAATGCGAGTCTTTCTCTGGGAAGGGGGAGTTTGGGAGACTGATGACTCTAGCCTTTTATGTTCTTCTTTCCATCATCATTCCAGTCTCCAAACAGCAAGTTTCTCAGCTCTCTACTCAAGAGTACCTTTTCTCCAGGAAGGAAAACAACTAAGGACCCAGTCACCTGCCAGGCACTCTAGATATTCCAATTAAACCAGTGTTGTTTAATTAATAGTATAAATTTAAAAGTCCAGAAGCTCTGAGATGGTGGAGTAGAGGAAGGAGGCACTTCCCACTTGTTCTGCTGCTCCGAATTGAACAACTAGAATACTGCTTCATATTGAGGTGGGTATCTAAAGAGAATCATTATAAATCAATATTTGTCTGTTGGAGACTCAGAGAAACCCAGAGATTTTGGTGTTATGAAAGGAGGAAATTCAAGAATACACTCAAGCCGGAAGCAGCAGAGGAAGGGGCAACACAAGGCAAAGAAACACAGTGGACAAATTTGGCACTTGTGGAAGACAGTCTGTACTTAACTGATACAAAGACTGCAGAGCACACTGGTGTTTGAAATGTGCTCTGTTTCTCAACTTCTAAGTGAAGAACTGAGGTGAAATTCAGCTCAAGGAGTTTATGCTGAATCTTGTTCCTATGGGAATCTGAGAGGTCTTAGCAAGTACTTCCACTGTGTTTCAACCAGTACTTACTGCATGACTAAAGTGCACCTGGCAAATCACAATCCCAAAACACTTATGGAAAATAGTGAATCCAGGGGGATTCAAGAAAGAGAGAAGAGTGTGCAACCTGCTCTGCCTTTGATCCCTGTAGCACCAATGACCAACTGAAAAGGATCAGGGAAATTGAATAGCTAGGCATGAGTACATCTGAGGACAGAGATCTGGAGGTTCATATTTGGTGATAGTGGGGGATACAGGAAATCTACTTTGCACCATCTGCCCAGAGTGGCCTGTTACTCCATCCAGGAGTAGAACTCTGGTGAGACAGACACAAGAAACCCAGAAGCCTAGCCAAGATTACCATTTACTCACTCCAGGGTATGAGGATTTAATTGCTACAGAGTAAATACCCCAAGCAAATGTCCAAATTTCCATTTAGAGCTGGAACCCAGCAGTCAAAACTTCCCAAATAGATCTCTGCATCACTTCCAGCCAGGAGAAACAGGTGATCTAAGATGGCAAGCAGTAAAGCTGAGAGCCGTTTCAACCAACTGTACTTCCAAACCACTCCAGCAGGAAGAGATGGGTTTAATAATACCCAGCACTCTCTCTAAGAGGCCAAGAAGTAGAAGATAGAAGAACAATCTGGAATAGGATGTAAATATTCACAACTTCAGCCACCTCAATGAAAATTCTACCACTTTTAATTAATAATTTAAATTTTTAATAATTAATAATTTTTAGTTGTTCTGGTTATATTTTTTGATTTGTTAATATGTATACATAAACTCATACATGTCTGTCATATGTGTCTGGGTGAGTTTTTTTTGTATTTTATCATTTCCCTTTTTTTTTTTTTGTACCGGGGATTGAACTCAGGGGTACTCAACCACTGAGCCACATCCCCAGCCCTATTTTGTGTTTTATGTAGAGACAGGGTCTCACTGAGTTGCTTAGTGCCTTGCCATTGCTGAGACTGGCTTTGAACTCTCGATCCTCCTGTCCCAGCCTCCCAAAGTGCAGGGATTACAGGCGTGCACCACCATGCCCAGCTCATTTATTTCCCTTTTATTAAATGTTTACTATTGGTTTTATTTTTCTAAGAGGTGATGATTGCTCATATTTTAGTTTGGGTGCTTTTTATTTTTTCATTTTTTTTTCTTTAGATTTTGGAGGGGATGGTGTTGTTTTGCTCTACTTTGTTTGCTTGATTTATTCCTCTTACTCTCCTTACCATTCCCTCTAAAAATAAAATATCTTGTTCTCTCTTTTACTTCTTTTTCCCCCTCTCTTTTCAGGGTTTACAAGCATTACCACTGTGGCTTTCTCTTGTCTCATACTTTTCTCTCCTCTCACCTTTTGAATATTCTAATCTTTCTTTTGCCTTCATACTCCAACTTCTTTACTCTTAGTAAGCTATATTTTAACATCCTTTGAATCCATATAGTTTATCCCTTAAGGGAATGGAATAAGGTGGTTGAAGGAAGCCACATTATCATAGCAGCTCCCCAAGAGTGACTGAAGACAGTGATTCAGCTCCAGCAAATTGAGTCTACAAAGCTGAGAAGTGTGAGAATCTTTCACTTGAAGCAGCCAATATGAGCTCTGAAATAAGGATCCTGGCTGATGCTGAGGTTGAGCAGAGAAAGAGACCAATTAAATCCAGACCAAATCTAGTGGTCTGAGAGTTCAACAAGAGGGGCTGGTCAGAGCTGGCCAGGGAAAAAAGAGAGTGAAATTCTACTTACAAACTACCCTAACAAGTTTGCCCACTTTTGACCAGAGCTGAAAATAAACAACTGCATGATAACTGAAGCACCAGAAAAAAATATTCTATTTAATAAACCTCATCAAGAATAATAAATAAAGAAACTAGCTCCTAGAAAATAGTGGAAGGAAAATAGATAATAAGTCTCAAATCCTCCACAGCCCAGAATTGAAGAGTGAGAAAACAGCTGACCAGAGAGCTAAATATAATTAAAAGTACTTGTACTTTGCTTATTATCTAATTTCTCAGCCAATTCAAGAAAGCCACTCCCATTTACCACTCATAGTAATAGACTGATGAGAAACATTTTTTAAAGAATACTTTCAGTTCCATTAATATAAGGCATTGTCCTGAAGTGGTTGTAAATACTGCAGATTAGTATCTCCTCAAAGTGTGATAAGAGACTGGACATACTAACAAGTTCAAATTGAGCCAAAATATCCACACTAAAACATTAATCCAACTCAGGACATATAGCAAGGAGCTGATTTCTAAAAGAGAAAATCAAACCAGAAGATTGGTAGAAATGCTAAAAATGTAAAAAATCAAGAGAACAAGTTACCCCAAATAGCTTTTGACAATACTGACCCCATTGAATGAGCACAGTGGCACATGCCTATAATTTCAGTGACTCAAGGGGCTGAAGCAAGAGGATCACAAGTTTGAGGCCAGCTTCAGAAACTTAGCAAGGCCCTAAGCAACTGAGCAAGACCCTGACCCAAAATAAATAATAAAAGGACTGAGGATGTAACTCAATAGTAAAAGCACTCCTGGGTTCAAATTGCCACTACCAAAAAAAGAAAAAGAAAGAAAAAAAGAGATACTGACCCATTGTCACCACAGTTGAAGAAATGTCACAAAAAAGAATATAGAAATTGATAATCAAAATTTTCAGTGAACTAAAGGAAGATGTAAGGAATAAACCAAGACAGAATATACAGGAAATAGAAGAACATTTCAATAAAGAAGTAAAAATTCTTTAAAATAATCAAACAGAAATACTAGACATGAAAGACTCAACAAATAAAATTAAAAATTAAGTTGAAAGCATCACCAATAGAGTAAACCAATAGAAGACAGGTTATCAGGCCTCAAAGACCAAGTATATAATCTTGAAAACAAACTGAACAATAAAGAAGAAATGATAAGACACCATGGGCAGAAATTATAAGAAATCAAAGATAATGTCATGGGATCAAATGGAAGAATAAGGCATTGAGATACAAACTGAAGGAATGCACAACCTTTTCAGTAAAATGATATCAGTAAAATTTTCAAATCTTAGAAATGATATGGAAATCTAAACACAAGACAGATTTAGAACCCAAAAGGAGAAGACTAAGAAAAGATCCTCAATAGGACACATTATAATTAAAATGTCTAATATACAGAAGAAAGAATTTTAAAAGCTTTAAGTGAAAAACAACAAATCACATTCAAAGGTAAATCAATTACACTTTCTACTGATTCCTCAGGCAAGGACCTAAAAGCCTAGAAGACTTGAAATAATATATACTAAACACTAAAGATAACAGATGCCAACCAAGATTGCTATATCCAGCAAATTTAATTCCTTCAGAATTAAAGACGATATAGAACCTTCCATATTAAGAAGAAACTAAAAACAAAATAAACAAAAAAACAAAAACAAAAAAAACTCTAACACTAAGCCAGCACTACAAAACATATTTAATGAAATGATACATACAGAATAAATGAAAAATAAGCATAAAAGCAAACAAATGGATTAATCTCAGTAGAATAATCAATTAAAGGGGAATAAAGTCTAAATTAAATATTAGAAATTGATTTAAATGGCAAGAAATAAAAATCACCGCTATACAATAACATTGAACGGAAATGGTCTCAAGCCTCCAATCAAAAGAAAAGTGGATCAAAAAAGTGGCAAAGTGGATCAAAAAAGCACATGTTGTTTACAGGACACTTAACTTACAGGCAAAGATGCCCATTGGCTGAAGGTGAAGAATGGAAAATGATATGCCATGCAAATAGAGACCAAAAGCAAGCAGGAGTAGCAACTCTTATATCTGACAGAGTAGACTTTGAGCCAAAACTAATCAGAAGAGACAAAGAAAGTTGCTTCATACTGGTTAAGAGAATTATCCAACAATAATATATAATGGTTGCAAATATTTATTCCCCAAATGTTTGTGTGCCTACTCAATAGAAAGACTTAAATAGACCCCAATACAATAATACTGGATGATTTTAACACACCTCTCCCACCAAAGCATAGGTCATTCAAACATAAACTAAGCAAAGACTGATTCATAGAACTAAAACGTACTGTTAATCAAATGGACCTAACCAATCTATAGAATATTTCATCTATCAACAACCAAATCCACTTTCTTCTCAGCTATATATATAACCTTCACCAAATAGGTCATATTTTATTATACAAAGTGAGTCTTAACAAATACAAAACGAGATAATTCTTTGACTTCTACCAGATCATAGTGTAGCTAAATTATAAATCAAAAACAAGATAAAAAACAGAACTTATTTTGACATAGGGAGATTGAATAATACACTTTTTTTAAAGCATTCTTTTTTTAACATTTCTTTTTTAGTTGTAGATAGAAACAATATCTTTATTTTATTTATTTTTTTATGTGGTGCTGAGGATCGAACCCAGTGCCTCACGCATGCGAGGCAGGCAAGCGATCTACCACTGAGCCACAATCCCAGCCCGAATAATACACTTTTGAACAAGGAATAGTAATGAAAGAAATCACAGGAAATTTTTAAAAATTTAGATACAAATGTGAATGGAAAAATCAGTATATCAAAACCTACAGAACAGTATGAAAGCAGTTCTTAAAGAAAAGTTAATCATATTGAGTGCCTACATAAAAAAAAGAAAGATCTCAAAAAATCTAATGTTAAACCTCAAAGCCCTAGAAAAGCAAGAACAAACTAATTAAAAAAGCAGTAGAAAACAGAAAATAATTAGAATTAGAGCTAAAATTAATGGAACTGAGAATAAAGAACAATAATAAAGGACAAATCCAAAGACGAGTGGTTATTTGTACAGATAAATAACATTTGCAAACCCTTAGCCAAACTAATGAAAGAAAAGAGAGAGAAGACTCAAATCAACAAGATAAGAGATGAAAAAAAGATATCACCACAGACATCTCTGAAATCCAGAGGATCCAGAAGATATTGACAAATTTCTAAACACATAAGACCTACCCAAGTTGAACCGATAGGATATAGAAACCATAAATAGACCAATATCAAGCAATGAGGCTAAAGAAATCATTAAAAGCCTTCCAACAAAGAAAAGCCCAGGATGATATAGATATATTCTCAACCTAATTTTACCAGATCTTTAAAGAATAACTAATGCCAACATTCCACAAATTATTCCATGAAATAAGAAGGAAACACTACCAAATTCATTCTATGAAGCAACTATCACCTTGATACCAAAACCACACAAAGAATCCTTAATACAATTAAGGATTAGCAAAACACATTAAGAAGACTGTACTTCATGATCAAGAGGGTTTCATCCCAAGGGTGCAAGGTTTGTTCAATATACACAAATCAATAGATATAATTTACCACATAAATAGAATTAAGGACAAGAATCACATGATGATCTCAATATATCCAGAAAGACTTTGACAAAATCCTTCACTCATTCATATTCAAAATTCTAAAGAAACTAGAGATAGAAGGAACTTACATCATTATAATAAAAGCCTTTTTTAAAAAATTCAAAGCCAATCTCACACTGAACAGAGAAAAACTGAATAAACATTTCTTCTGAAATCAGGAGTAAGACACTAATGTCCACCCTCACTTCTCCTATGCAATATAGACCTTGAAACTTTAGAGTAGTCAGGTAAAAGAAGGAAATTAAAGGAATACAAAGAGGAAAAGAAGAAAATATTCTGTTGACTGATAACATAAGCTTGTATGTAGAAGACCAAAAAAATTCCACTTGAAGACTTCTAGAGTCAATAAACAAATTCAGCAAAGTAGCAGAATACAAAAGCAACATATGAAAATCAATAGCTTTTTATACTCCAATAATGAATCAGAGAAAAACAATCAATAGAACCATTCCATTCATAATAATCTCAAAAAAATGCTTAGAAATAAATATAACCAAGCAAGTGAAAGTCTACAGTGAAAACTAAGAAAAACTGAAGAAAGAAATTGAAGACGACCTTGGAAAATGAAAATACTTCCTATGTTAATGGATACACAGAATTAATATTGTAAAAATGGCTATATGACCAAAAGCAATTTACCGATTCAGTACAATCCTCATCAAAATACCAATTATAATCTCCACACAACTAGAAAAATGTCCTAAAATTATATAGAAGAACAAAGGGCTGGAATAACCAAAGCAATACTTGGGAAGAGATGTAATGCTGTAGGCATCACAATACCTGATCTTATATTATACTACAGAGCTATAGTAATAAAAACAGCATGGTATTGTCAGCAAAACAAACAAGAAAATCAATGGATTAGAATAGAATATGCAGAGACAAGTCCACATTAACAAAGTCATCTGATACTTGACAAAGGTGCCAAAAATACACATTAAAGAAAGTTAGCCTTTTTAACAAAGTGGCGCTGGGAAAAATGGATATTCATATGTAGAAAAAATGAAACTAGATCCCTATCTCTCAATCTACATAAAAGACAACTCAAAGTGGATTAATGACCTAGGAATTAGACCAGAAACTTTGCAACTACTAAAAGAAAACAGAGTCAACACTCCAACACATTTGAGCAGGCACCAATTTCCTTAACAAGATCCCTAAAGCTCAGGAAATAAAACCATGGATCAACATGTGGAATAAAATAGAATTAACAAGTTTTGCACAGCATAGGAAACAAGAATGTGAAGAAAGAGGCTAAAGAGTGGAAGAAAATCTTTGCTCACTATTCCTTGAACAGGGAGTTAAAATCCAGAATATGCAAAAAATGAAAAAATCTTAATACCAAAGTACCAAATAACTCAATCAATAAATTGGCAAATGAACTAAACAGACATTTCTTTAAAGAAGAAATACAAATGGCCAAAAAGTACATGAGAAAATATTCAACATCCTTAGCAATCAGGAAAATGCAAATCAAAACTACCCTTAGATTTTATCTCACTCAAGTTAGAACGGCAATCATCAAGAATATAAATAATAATAAAAAATGGTAAGAATGTAGGGGAAAAGGTACACTCATACATTGTTGGTGGGACTGCAAATTAGAACAACCACTTTGGAAAGTAGTATGGTACTTCCTTAAAGATAAGGAATGTAACCACCATAGAATCCAGCTATCCCACTGCATGGTATTTATCCAAAAGAGCTGAAATCAGCATACTATTTTAAAACAGACACATCAGTGTTTACTGCAGCACAATTCATAATAAGCAAATTATAGAACCAGCCCAGGTGCCCACCAACAGACAAATTGTGGTATATATACAGAATGGAGTTTTACTCAGCAATAAAGAAGAATGAAATTATGCTATTTGTTGGGAAATGGAGAAAACTGAGCTAAGTGAAATAAGCCAGACTCAGAAAGTTTAATGTTTTCTCTTACATGTGAAAGTGAGAGAGAAATAAGGTAACAAAATTGGGGGCTCCTATGAAAATAGAAGGTAGATCAGTGGACTAGAAGAAAAGAAGAGAGGAGGAGGGACAAGAAAAAGGAGGAACTATGAAGTGAAATTGGCCAAATTATGCTATGTACATAAATAAATATATCACAGTCAATTCCATCTTTATGTATACATCTATAAGGCACCAGTTAAAAATAATAAATAAATAGAAAGAATACAATACAGGAAAGGGAACAGGGGAAAGAAGGAGAGGAGAGAAAGTGGAAGTACTAGGAGGGATTTGAATGGGCAAATTATATTCCATGCATATATAAATATGTTTACATATAACTATAATGAACTAATAAAAGCATATAAAACAAAATCAATATTGCAATGTGCTCAGACCTTTCATATTATTTTTAAAATATTTTTTAGTTGTTGATGGACCTTTATTTTTTCCATTTATTTATATGTGGTGCTGAGAATCAAACCCAGTGCCTCACACATGCTAGGCAAGTGCTCTACCACTGAGCCATAACCCCAGCCCCTTTCATATTCATTTTAATTATGGCTGAGCAATATGTAACTGTTGAACACTTTACATGCAGAAATGCAAAGTGAGGAAAAAGACTTTAAACTTAATTTAATTTAATTTAAATAACTATAAATATCCATATCTGGCTAACAACTCTTACATTGAACTTCACAGTTCTAAAGTGAGGGTCTAAGACTAATCTTGAGACAATGCGCATTTAAGGGCCAAGATGATGAGCCTGACATTGACAAATTTCTAGAGACATGCGAATTACCCAAACTGAATCAGGAAGACATACACAATTTGTTTTGGGGTTTTTTTTTTTTTTTTGTATTTTTTTAAATTTTATTTTAGTACTGGAGATTGAACTTGGGGCAGTCAACCACTGAGCCACATCCCCAGCTCTATTTTGTATTTCACTTAGAGACATGGTCTCACTGAGTTGCTCAGCACCTCATGGTTGCTGAGGCAAGCTTTGAACTCACAATCCTCCTGCCTCAGCCTCCCAAGCCACTGGGATTACAGGCATGTGCCACTGCGCCCAGCAAGACATACACAAGTTAAACAAATCAACTTCAAGCAATGAAATAGAAGACACCATTAAATGTGTTCCTGTACATCAGTGGAGAATCTACTAAAAGAGTAATTAAGAAAACTATCCCATTCACAATAGCCTCAAAAAAATAAAATACTTGGAAATCAATCTAACAAAGAGCCTACCAACCAAGAAAAACTCAGGATCAGATGGATTCTCAGCTGAGTTCTACAAGACCTTCCAAGAAGAATTAACACCAATACTCCTCAAATTATTCCATGAAATAGAAAAAAGAAGGAATCATTCCAAACCATTCTATGAGACTATTATCACCCTGGAGCCGAAAACCATACAGAGACACATCAAGGACAGAAAACTTCAGACCAATATCACTGATGAACATAGATGCAAAACTTCTCAATAAAATTTTGGCAAATTGCATACAAAAACATATTAAAAAGATAGTGTACCATGATCAAGTGGGGTTTATCCCTGGGATGCAAGGTTGGTTCAACATACAGAAATCAATAAATGTAATTCATCGCATCAATAGACTTAAAGACAAGAATCATATGATCATCTCAATAGATGCAGAAAAAGCATTTAACAAAATACAGCACTGCTTCATGTTCAAAACACTAGTAAAACTAGGGATAATAGGAACATACCTCAACGTTGCAAAAGCTATCTATGCTAAGCCCAAAGTCAACATCATTCTAAATGGAGAAAAATCGAAAGCATTCTCTCTAAAACCTGGAACAAGACAAGGATGCCCTATTTCACCACTTCTATTCAACATAGTCCTGTAAACTCTATCGAGAGCAATTAGATAGATCAAAGAAATTAAAGGGACATGAATAGGAAAAGAAAAACTCAAACTATCATTATTTGCTGACAACGTGATTCTATATTTAGAAGATCCAAAAAATTCACCAGAAAACTTCTAGAACTAATAAATGGATACAGCAATGTAACAGGATATAAAATCAACACCCATAAATTAAATGTGTTCCTGTACATCACTGATGAATCTACTGAAAGAGGAATTAGAAAAACTACCCCATTCACAATAGCCTTAAAAATATAAAATACTTGGAAATAAATCTAACAAAAGAAGTGAAAAACCTCTACAGTGAAAACCACAGAACACTCAAGTAAGAAATTGAAGAAGATCTTAGAAGATGGTAAGGTCTCCCATGCTCTTGGATAGGCAGAATCAATGTCAAAATGGCCATACTACCCAAAATACTATACAGATTTAATGCAATCCCAATTAAAATCCCAACATCATTCCTTATAGAAATAGAAAAGGCAATCATGAAATTTATTTGGAAAAATAAGAGGCTCAGAATAGGCAAAGCAGTCCTTACCAAGAAAAGTGAAGCAGGAGGCATCACAATACCAGACCTAAACTACACTATATAGCCATAGTAACAAAACAGCATGGTATTGGCAAAAAAAACAAACACATAGACCAATGGTACAGAATAGAAGACACAGAGACAAACCCTCAAAAATACAGTTATCTCATACTAGACAAAGGCATCAACTACATGTATACAATACAGTCAACAAATATATGAAATAAATGTTCAACATCTCTAGCAATTAGACAAATGCCAATCAAGATTTCAACTCACTCCAGTCAGAATAGCAATTATCAAGAATACAAGCAACAATAAATGTTGACAAGAATGTGGGAAAAATGGTACACTCTTACATTGCTGGTGGGACTGCAAATTGGTGCAACCATTATGGAAAGCAGTATGGAGATTCCTCAGGAAACTTGGAAAGCAATCACCATTTGACCCAGCTATACCACTCTTCAGTTACATCCAAAGAACTTAAAATCAGCATACTATAGTGACTCAGCCACATCAATGTTCATAGCAGCTCAATTCACAATAGCCAAACAATGGAACCAACCTAGATATACTTCAACAGATGAATGGATAAAGAAAATGTGGTATACATACACAGCAGATTACTACTCAGCCTTAAAGAAGAATGAAATTATGGCATCTGCAGATAAATGGATGAAACTGGAGAATATCATAGTAAGCAAAATAAGCCAATCCCAAGAAACCAAAGGTTAAATATTTTCTCTGATATGCCTATGCTAATTCACATAAAGGGGGTTGTTAGGGAAAAACAGAGGTACTTTGAATTAAGCAGAGGAGAGTAAAGGGATAGGGAGGAGGTCTGAGGTAGGAATGATAGTAGAATGAATTGGACATTATTACCCAGTGTGCATATATGATTACATAACCTGTATAACTCTACATCATGTACAACCAGAAGAATGAGAAGTTATACTCCATTTATGTATTATGTGTCAAAGTGCATTCTACTGTCACATATAACTAATTAGAACAAATGAAAAAAATAAAATAGGTAAATATGGTTTTGTCGATTTAGTAAAAAGAAAGAGAGACTAAGAAATTAATAGAGGTAAGAGCAGTACCTATACAAAATGCTTTCACACAGTCTGAATGTTCTAAGGAGGAAATGGTGCTAAATAGTGTAAAATGCTGCTGAAGGAATAAACAATGTTTGAAAACCACTCTAGGGTTTAGTTCTTCAATATTCTTAACTTTAGAAACAATAATTGTGGTTGAAATTTGAAAGATGATAATCATCATGTGCGTGCCAGGCACCAAGGAATCTCCTGTTCCTGGGGCAACCAGAACTTCACAAATCATGTTGTGAAATTCCAGCTATGGATGCCAGTTCCTGAACCATGATATGCTGCGGTTTATGCTAACAAATGGAGGTCTCTTGTCCTACCTCTTTCCCACAGTTCAGTTCCAAATTTGAGATTCAGAATAGTGCTCATGATCATTGCAAACTAAATCACATCTAGAAGAGTAATAGCTGCAAGGGAGTTTGGCAAATGGCACTTCAGTTTGAGGATGATTTTACTTGCAGATAGGGGTTATGTTTAGTTATCTTTTTGTCATTGATCTCTAACAGTCCCTTTGCAGTCAGAGAATATGAATATTGGAGATTGCATTTTCTTAATATCTTGATGTTTGTTTTGTGTCTTGATATGGCCAGTTTTTATAAATGTTTGTGTGTTCCCAAGAATATACTGTGCCTATTCTGTGCATTCTAATTTTGGGGAGCAAGTTTCTAAAAATGTCCATTTTATCCAGCAGGAAATTTACATTGCCCACATTATCCATATTCTTATTAACTATTATGAGAGGGATGTGGTCAAATTTCCAGTTATGGTAATGGAATTTGATAATTTTTCCTTTTTATTCAGCCATTTTTGCTTTGTGAGTATTAAGATTACTGGAACATATCAGTTCAAAATTGTTCTATATTCCTGGCAAATTTAAACTGATGAAAACATTTTACCAATAAAGGTGATTCTTTTTATTTCTAATAATGTCTTTTTCTTTATTTTCTGACTTATCCAGTATTAGCACATCTACACTAACTTTCTTTTGGTTAGTGTTTTGTAATATAAACATTTCCTCTTTGTTAAACTTCAGCATTTCTGTGTACTCATTTTTAAGGATATTTTCTACAAACACTATACAGTTTGGACACCCCCACCCAATACACAGACACACACACACACACCACACCTAAGTATACTTCAACTAGAAACTTTAGTCAACTTACATTAATTATTTTTGTTAACATATTCAAAATTATTTCTAATATCTTATTTTGTGTTTCTATTAACTAGTCTTACTGTTTTATGCATTTAGTTAAATAAAGATTATTACTTTTTTTTTTAAGAAATAGGGTCTTGCTAAGTTGCTGAGGCTGGCTTTGAATTCACAGCCCTCCTGCCTCAGCCTTCCAAGCTAGTGGGATTACAGGCATGTACCCTGCACCCAGCAGATTATTACTTTTGATTCCAAGTACTTTTAAACCATTGGTTGGAAATTCTGTATTCTTTGGAATTAGCATTACAATTTTATAATACATACTTAACTTGATGTCTATAGTTAATAATTGAGAAGGAAATCATTATGTAACAACAGATCATGAATCAATGTCTTCCTCTTTGTGAGGGATGAAAAACAATAAGGTAACTTGGAAAAACTCCTTCAGAAACATGCTAATGACACACTAAGATTTGCTAGAGAGTCATCCTTATCCACAGAGTGATTTTAGCAGGATGCACCTGCTATGATAAATAAACCTGGAGTCTAGGGTTTGTGATTTTTGTGTTCTATCCAAGAGATCATTGTCTAACCCAGTATTATAAAGATTTATTCTTATATTTTCCTCTAGAAATGTCATAGTCTTAATTTTTACCTTAATATCCTTTTGTGATTCTTATTTTTAATATAATTATTGAGACCTACAGGTGTTTTAAAATGTTATGTGGCAGGGACACACATAGAAAATCTCTGTACCTTCTTCTTAATTGAAATTAAAATTACTCTAAAAAATTACTCAATGTATATATAATTGCATTTATATATACATTGAAATATTACTCAACCATAAAAGGTAATGATACCTGATAGAGCACAGGTGAACCTCAAAACATTATGCTCGAGTCTCTGGTCCAAGACGCTGTGGTCAGTCTCTCCAGAGCCAGAGACTGAAGTTGTGGAAATACCGTCTCCCAGCCAGCTTCTGGACATTATCCTACAGCTACCCTCGCAGGAATTTCACTTGCGCATGTAAGCAGGGCCACCAGGCAGCAGCCATTGCCACAAGCAGCGTGACTTCAGCAGCAAGAGGCAGTGGAGATCAGCTGCAGCAGCTCAGAGACCCAGC
>PVHX01001686.1:0-104596 GCA_004024805.1 Geosciurus inauris
CCTGATGGGAGTGAAGGCAGGAGACAGCTCTGGGAAACAGACTGATGCTAATAAGTCAAAGATCCAAGTCTCCCTGCACAGCACACAGTCCCTGGGCCATGGTAAGGCCCTTCATGGCAGGAGGGCATAGTGGAGGAAGCTGCTCCATTTAAAGAAACCAGGAAGGGGGGCGTTGGAGGGGTGTACAGGGAAGATGCACCCTTCTAGGCCTGCCCCAGTGACTCACCTCCTCCAGCCTCGCCCCACCTGCCTACAGTTATCACCCAGGTAATCCGTTCAAATTAGGAGGGACTGATCAGGTCACAGCTCTCACAATCCAATCATTTCACCTCAGAACATCCCTGCATTCACACAGGAGCTTTCAGAGAACATTTCATATCTAAACTATATGCTAGTAGAGCACATTAAGACTCCCAGAACATGAGAAGACTCCCCAGCTCTGGAGTCCAGGGATTAAGGACATAACACAGGACAAGAGGCCTGAAAATGTGGCTAGTCCCATTTGCTGTGTGTGACCTTCACAAGTCCTTGAGGTCTCTGGGCTTCAGTCTTCTTGTTTGTACAGCTAGGGGGTTGAACCAGATCAGATTTATGAAGACTCCAAAGGTTCAGCAAATGTTTAATTCTAATTTCACTTTTTAAATGCATCTTAACTATTTAAAAATGTGTCATAAATGCAATACTCTACACCACATCTGCTGTTACTAAATTTCAACACCCCGAGGCTGCCCAGCACATTAACACCCGGGACCACCGTAACTTGTCACTGGGTAGTCTCCATAATGATGCTGCTTTTGTCATCTGCCTAGTCAAAGAATTTATTACAACTCTAAGGGAAGCCATTTTTAGCCACAGTTGCCATCTGCACCACTGATCTGGATGAATGTGGACTTTTTCCAAGATGGTGCAACCAGAATAGGACAGAAGGAAGTGGACACTGCAGCCGATCTGGATGGCAAGTCCCACTCCTATTTGTGTCATGTGAACAGGCCCACTGTCCCCCGGGGAGCAGACGTTCAAACTTAGAAAACTTGCCTTAACAAAATGTCATTTACGTCAGGTTCCTACACGGATGTGCTGCAGCAGAGGTGGGGTTTCCCACACGCAAAGCCAGTGGCTGAGGCGATCTTGTCTGTATGATGACCCTAAGCCAGCCAACCAGCCCTCATGCAAGAACCCTGTCTCAGTCTGCTCCTGCCAGTGATGAGTCCCTTCAGGATTCCTAATAATGTGGGGCTTAGGGAACTTCCAACTTGCAGGAGACCAGAATATGCCACCCCCAAATCTGCCTCTTCAGCAGAAGGATTATTTTGTGCTGATTATTTTGAGAAGCTACAAAGGCAGAAGTTCTGAAAACCAGGTTGCTCTTTTGTAAGGGCAGTTTACATCTGTATGGAACTCTCCCCAAGGAAGGGTGCTTCCTCCCGTCCCTCAAGAGCAGGACAACCACGTCACTGGAGACTCCCACCATCTGAGGAGCTGCCCTGCAGACCTCACCCTTGCTACCTGCGCTTGCCTCGTGCCTTTCCACACCTGCCGTCCCCTTCCACACCTGCTGTCCCCACACTCTCACCTGGGCTTAGAAGACAGAGGTATTTAACCTCAAGTCCAAGCTGCCTCCATGAGATGTACTCACCTCTCTCCCATGTAGCAGAGCTTTGTGTTATTAAACTTCCAAGTGTTTTCCTCCTGTAGACCTGTCTTTCATAGTGCTCAACTAGACATTCTATTTTATTTTATTAATGGGCCTAATATTCACTAAGTGCTCCTGGAAACTTTCCAGTTTTTTTTTTTTAATAAGTTTTTAGTTTTCAATGGACTTTATTTATATGTGGTGCTGAGAATCAAACCCAGTGCCTCATACACGCTAGGCAAGTGCTCTACCACTGAGCCACAACCCCAGCCCAACAGACTTTTTTTTTTTCTTTTGGGGTGATGCTGGGGATGGAACCCAGGAATCCAGGGCCTTGTGCATGCAAGGCAAGTACTGTACCAACTGAGCTATATCCCCAGCCCTCCAGTGAGAATATTTTTAGCCCATCACTGCAAGCCCCTGAGGCTAGGTCGCATCTCAAGTTTCAGCATCCCCACAGACTTCAGGATACCATATTCGGAAACAAGGGAAACTGAAGAAGCTTAAGCAAAGGAAATCAGGGCAGAACTCTCTGCTCAGGAATTCCAAACATTCTGCTGAGAGGCTGGCCTCTGGGCTGACCTCAACTCCAAGGAGGGTCAGTGCACTCTGTCTGACCTGATGAAAAGGGGAGGGGACCCCGGGAGGAGGAAGAGAGAATCCTGCCTGGGCAATGTCTTGCTTTCTGGCCAAAAAAATGCCAAGTTGAATAAAGGACGCAGTATGAAAATGAAGCTCTAAAATCAATATGAATATGTGGCACCTTTTAGGACTGAAATTGGACACGAGTTCTTTTATTTGCAAAATCCTTAACAAGATAGCATTTATGTAATTAAATCCCTAACAAAGCACATACCATTTACTGATGATCCTGAAAAATTTCACCTCAGCAATACTATCTTCAAAGTATGAGTAGTTTTGTCACGGCAGATGTTCATTTTAAAGAAAAACCTGATTGACACTCAGCCATCTACACTTACGGAAAACATCAGTGAGAAATAGTTCTTTGTACCATAAAACAGATACTTTGCAGGAATATTTTACATATTAAAGTTCTCTGGGCAAAGATTTGATTTATAAAAACTCAGCTGTCAACATGCCGGGAACACAGTCATTCCATCAACAGGGCTGCTCAAAAAATGTTGTAGCAGATCTGTCACTCAAACACACAGGGATGTGCCACCCAGACACAGGACAGATCATTATTCCTCTCATTTGCTGTGGACTCATTTTAACATCTGAACTCTGCACAAGAGGCAGTTCTCTGTTGGCAAATAACTGTCTTTTGTACACTCACACCAAAAACCCAAACTGTCCTCCAAGGCCAGAATTGAACACATGAGCAAATGGCTTGCACCTGAACCACTTCCTGCTGACCAAGAGGGTGATGTGGGCCCTGCCTTCAGCTTTCTTTGTATATTTGTGTTCATTTGTGTGATTTATTTCCTGTTATACTGACTTTTCCTACCTTTTAACAAAATGAGTAGAAAATGAAAAAAAAAAAAAAAGTGCTAATATTAGTAGTAAGCAGCAGGGTCATCTAATCATGGGTAAGACAGAAGTCATCAGAAGTGACAGATTCTCAATTGATGCTTGATGGACACACTCCTCACCTTTAAAAGAAAAGGAACCCATGTAAAGAGTGTTCATGAAATGTTGGAAATTTCTGTTATTTTGACTAAAAGGTAAAATATAATGAGGAGTTTTATTATTTTTTAACACTAGGAATAAAAGGTACCTCCAACTCTTCACCTGACTTCTTAAGAAGTTGATAAACCTAGAGGCTGATGATGGCCTGTGTTCTGCTGCCCTGCCACTTGGAACTGAGCTGTCACACTGAGGCTGGCCCCCATGGCTTCCAACTGAAAACACTCCTCTACCAAAGGCAAGGCAACACACCTGCCCCATCTTCAAGGAGCAGGCTTTCCAGAAGTGCACTTTCCGGGCTTGCTCTGCTAGGCATTTCCTTCTGTCTGTGAGGGAGGGGAAGGTTTCCACTAGATAGAACATGCTTTCTAAGGCCTATAAATTCTTCACTTCTACAAAGCTCAGGCAGGTATTTGATCTAATCCCCAGCAATTTAAAGGATGAAATGAAAATAAGATTGTTCTTACTGAAAAACCTACACTTGCACCAGCAGACAAACCCTCCAAGCACTGGACTCTGGAGCCAGGCTCTGACACGCCAGCCTCACCAGCCTCTTTGGGAGGGCTCTCTGCTCCAATGCCTTATGAATGGGAAGCCAGCATAGCCTGATGCTTTCTGAATTTAACAAGTTTTCATAATACCTTCCTCACTGTTCTCCACTTGGCAAACTCCCCCAAGAGAGCTGGGATGCTCAAAGGCCAGGCCAGGCCAGGCCAGGCCGGGCCAGGCCAAATCAGGCTCTACGGAGCAGACCTGGCCATAGCCAAGACATCATGCTCAGATGTGCCCCCAGACCCTCATTCCTATCGAGCTCTCTGAAAGACTAAAACTAGGAGAGGCAGAAAGTAAATCTGGGGTACAAAATACCCCAACCATGTTTTAGCTTCTGCTGTAAAAATATGCTGGGCGTGGGCTAGGATCAAACATGAACCTCCGTAAAAAATATCTTTAAAAAAATGTGCAGTGACCACTAAACAGGACTTCACATGTCATCATATTCCTTCCCATTCACCTATGACTTCATCTTGCTAAAGTAATTGCAAAGTAACTATAAGATTTTATCACTTAGCTGGGTGCAGTGGCTCACGCCTGTAATCCCAGCAGCTTGGGAGGTTAGGACGGGAGGATCGCAAGTTCAAAGCCAGTCTCAGTAACAGTGAAGCGCTAAGCAACTCAGTGAGACCCTGGATCTAAATAAAACACAAAATAGGGCTGGGGATGTGGCTCAGTGGTTGAGTACTCCGAGTTCAATCCCCGGTATCAAAAAAGAAAAAAAAGATTTTATCATTTGAATTTTCACTTAAATACTCTGTCAAGACCAAAAGTATAGCAGCATAAATTAATAATATAACAATAATAGTTCCTTAACTATTGCATGTAGATGCATGCTTGTAATTCCAGCCACTCAGGAGTTGGAGGCAGTAGGATCACAAATTTGAATTTAGCCTGGGTGATTTAGTGAGATCCTGTCTCAAAACAAAAAATAAAAATAAAATAAAAAGGGCTGGGATGAAGCTGAGTGATAAAGCACCCTTGGGTTCAATCCCCAGTACCAGAGACAGAAGGCAGGGGAGAGAAGGGAGAGAGAGAGGGAGGAAGGGAGGGAGGGAGGGAGGAAGGGAGGGAGGGAGGGAGGAAGGAAGGAAGGAAGAGATTGGTTGATTCATATCAATCAACTACCACACCCCTGGCCATACATAAAATCTACTGAACATATACCACTGCTGAGCACTATGTAAACTACCATGGGTGAATTCTCATGTGATCACAAGAAAACAGCGAATGAGATGTCCCTCTTATGCCCATTTAGCTGAGGTGAAAGAGTTAAGTCAGGGTTACATCTTTGACTAGGGTCACAAAGAGAATCAGCGGCAGAATCAGCAATTTAACCTAGGGAGCTGAATCAACTAGGAGCCATGCTCCCAATCAAAACTAACATATTTTAACAATACACTATGACATTTGTACAGTACACCCTACATGATGCTTCATGGTCCTGCGCATTCACAAGTTCACTTACTGACAACCAATTTCTATGAGGCAAGTACTGTTTTTATCTATTACAGATGAGGGGAAAGAAGCTCAGAAAAGCACAGCAACTTGCCTAAGGTCACACAGCAGTTGGGCATCTGGCTGGCATCTGAGTTCACAATTCCTACACTGTTGCCTCCAGGAAATATTTAAAGACATGAAACTCATCAAACAGCTGCCTATGAATGCTATTTAGAAGGAAAGTTCCAGAAAATGCTTCTGCTTTCTCAAAGGACAGTAGGAACAGTTTACAATGACTATGTTCCCACCAACTCTGGTCACAAGGTACATCAAGGCCAGAACACAGCTCAACCTGGGGGTATGCAGGATGACACCATGGGGTGCCATCTGAGTTGCTGCCAGTGTCCCAGTCCAGACTCAACTTGATTTCCTAATTTGTATACGTATCATCTCAAGTAAACCTCTTCGCATCCTCTGAGGGATAACATGTGCTCTAAATAACAAACTCAATTTAAAAACGATCTCTCAAAACATGGACAACATAAATCATATTTCACAGATTTTGTTCTAAAAATCTGTCAGAAGTTTGCACTTCAAATGGCTGTCACTTCTAAGTGTGCTGAGGAGTTCATGCTTCTGATAGGTCTGTGTTATTGAAGGCATGTCCAATATTTTGTGTGTTCTTCTCTCAGCAAGGGCTGAGCAGGACACAGTTATGTTCAAGACACCCCGCGAGGTGTCAGTAAAAAACCAGGGCATTTTCACAAAATCAATTCACTCAATTTTGTACCTGGTCTCAAAAAAGAAGATGAAAGTAGGGTGTGGTAGGGTAGAGGCAGGGGAGAAGACAGAACATACAAATATCAAAAGAAACACTCATGAATTCTCCCTGGGCTAGCCCCTCTGCTACACCCACTAGGGTCCTGGGTTGCCCCCTTTCATGCTTTTATGCCAAGGACAGTCAAGAATTTCTACCTTTTCAGGCCTGATAGAAACCTGAGTTTCCATGCCTATGAATCTTATTGCACCTTCTTTAAACCAGCACTGGGAAGAAAGAAAAGCCCAGGAATTTTCCAACACCAATACTGGTGAGATCCTCAGGCTCCAAAAAATCTAATGTCCTTGTGCTCAGGCAAGTCACTCAGCTCTTCTCTACTGGATGCATTCAGAATTTCATCTCTCTTACTTTTAAAGGTGGTGGTACTGGGGATTGAACCCAGCAGCACTCTACCTCTGAGCTATACCCAGCCCTTTTTAAAAATATTGAGACAGGATCTCACTAAGTTCCCAGGTTGGCCTCAAACTTGTGATCTTCCTGCCTCAGCCTCCTGGGTTGCTGTGACTACAGATGTGAGCCAAAAGCTAGAATTCCATCTCTCAATCAAAATCACATGCATTCTCTACAGGTTCCCGCAAACAACAGGACAACCCTTTTCTTTCAGTTTCTCACCAGAAATTCTGCCCTGAAAGGTATGTGTACAGGCTGAGCATTCCTAATCCTCAAATCCAAAATCTGAAACATTTTGAATACTAACATGATGCTCCAAAAGTTTTTGATTACAGAGCACTCAGATTTTGGATTTTGGGATTAGGGATACTCAACCAGTAAAATCCATGCAAGTATTCCAAAATCTGGTAAACTACTAAATATGAACCACTTCTAGCCCCAAGCATTTAGACATGGATATTCAAACCTGTATGTGTAAGCACCTCACCCAATCCAGTAAATTTAAAATGTACTTTAAATTCTTAACAAAAACAACTTCCTTCTTCTTCTTCTTTAAAAAAAGTAAAATTTAAATGAAAAAAATAATTTTTAAACCCAGAAGACACCCACCCACATCCCTGCATCCTAGGACAGCCAAGGGTGAGCCCAGCCATGCACAGCTTAGTACACCTGGGACCAGAGCCCAGTAGTCCTGAAATGGGAAAGTAAAGTGGTTCCACGAGACAAGGGGAAACTTTCATCACAAAGCAGGAAGCATTGCCGCCCAGTTTCCTGACCCAGTGTGGAGAGGAGGCTGGGGGGAGGCCCCCACCCACTAACTGGGTTCTTGCTGGGCTCCACTGCCTCAAGACACTGGTAAAGAGGGGTGCCCTCTGCAGTCAGCTGACAGTGGAGAGAACTCAGCTCTTCCTAGGAACAGAAGCAAATGAAGTAATTTTAATAGCTTTGGGGACAGGGACCAAGTATTTACAATGATTAAACCCCTTTGGAAAGTATTCACCAATTAAAATAGCACCGAGTGAGCTGGGCGTGGTGGCTCACGCCTGTAATCCCCAGCACTTAGGGAGGCTGAGACAGGAGAATCACGAGTTCAAAACCAGCCTCAGCAATGGCGAGGCACTAAGCAAATCGGTGAGATCCTGTCTCTACATAAAACACAAAATAAGGCTGGGGATGTGGCTCAGTGGTCAAGTACCCCTGAGTTCAATCCTCGGTGCCAAAAAAAAAAAAAATAGCACCCAGTTAACAGAGAAGACTTAGCCCTCAGGGGCAGTCACGCCCTACACTCTAAGCCCAGGCTCAGGGCCTGCTGGAAGACCAGCCAGGAAAAAGTGAGACAGACAGACCTCTGAGGGACAACTGGGACAGGGTGGGGTGGCTGCTGGAGGCCAGCATGAGGGCATGGCAGAGAGGGAGATGTTACAGACACAAAAATGGGGCTGGCATGAGCCATCTTGTCCCATCAGCCACACTCACACCATGCCAGGTGGTGGTCAGTCCAGCAGCCATCTGAGACCTTGGCACAGATGAGACCATCTGAGTCATCCTGGAATCCAGCAGAACATGACTGTACTACAACACAAAGAAATGAGGTCACTGGGTCCTTAAGAGCCACCAGGCTCCTTACTCTTTTTGCCTCTGACAACGAGTATTTCCCCTAAATAGTCCTACAGAATGAACATTGCCTGTCTGAAAAACTGCATAGCTTTTCTTTAAATCTACTTGCCTACTTCTCTTACACCTATGTGACAAGCCCTGGGCTAGACCAGCAATGTCCAATGTAGTGGCCAGTAGTTACCAGCAGATATTTACATTTAAAAAATTAGGATAAAATAAGACAAAGATGCAATTGTGCAAGTCACATGTGGCTAGTGGCAACCATGCCAGAGAGCAGAGTCAGCAGACAGACAGCATCTCCTTCAGTACAAAAAATTCCTTCTGGCAATGCCACACCAGGTAGTCACATGTGAGGAGTGAACAGGTGAAAGACAGACAGAAAGAGAGGGAGGGAGAGAAAATTCTGCCCTCGTGAAGCCCACAATTTGCAGGAAATAGCCTCTTATTAATCATTAACTGTAAGATTTATTGGTAAGTCCTGGGAAGGGAACTGCAAAGGGAGTTGCAGGAGACACCTATGGATGCCTCACTTACAGGATCAGCACATTTGCACCCACAAGAGCAGACCTGGGATAGAAGGGCCTCTGTTCCCTTCTATTCAGAGCAGGAGGCTCTGGCCACAGCATGGTCTTCACACACTTGAAAGCAGACAGGAGTTTGTAAACAGGGTTCCTCTGGCAATTCCCATGGCATGAAGTCACCAACTAAATAAGCATCTCTGGTCATTTCTATTTGGACTGATTCACATCAAACATGGGCATGGAAACAGTAACTCCATTTAGTAGGGACATCGTGGGAGCCAGCACTGACTTGTCATGGCTGTGGAATGCCTGAGACAGGATAACCCAAGCATCGGATGGGCTCACACTATGGTTCAGGCTGCCCAGAAACTACTGGACCATCATCTGACAGAATCTGTGAGTGGCGAATGGCTAAGGGCCTCAGCAGCCATGAGGGGAGTCAGTCAGGTGCAGCTGCTCTAAGCTTTCTTCTGCCTGGTTCCTTTCTTCCTTATTCTCCACTGAAGAAGTGAAGGAGGAGGGCTGGAGAGATGCTGGAATTACAGAACTGATTTTGAAGGGCTGGTCTCTAAACATGGATCAGGCAAGAAGCACATGGCCCCAGACACTGGTACAAAGGAAAACTTTCCTAAGTGCAGCCCTCTGCTTTCTAAAATCAGTAGAGACAGTCTGCAAGTTTTCTAAAAGCTATGGGTTTATTGCAATAAACCTGAGGCTACACACTTCCCACTTTGGATGAATGTCTTCAAACTCTACTACACATTTTCTCATTTTTTCGAGCCTAAGATAGGAACCATCTGCCTTTGTGATGACATTTGATGGCTCAGGGGCCACCAGTGATGAGAAGCTCAGGGCACTGAGGACATGTGACTGTACCTGCTCCCAACCACCCCACCCCCTGGCCTGAGTTATGAGGGGCCTCACGCAGGCCCATGCTCTCTCCCCAATGGCTGGTGGCTGTCATCACTTTTGTGGAGAGCCCAGTGCTTCCAATCAGCAATGGGCAGGACACCACACTTCAGCAGCGGGGCCCCAAGAGTCTCTCTTGGGAAGAGAGTGGAGAAGCACAGTGTGCAGGGAGAGGCGCACCTACCATAAGCCAAAGAGACAGAGGTGGGTAGCTGTGCTCGGCACAGGCTAGTGAGCCAGAGGAAGACGGGAGGCTCTGCCTCATGACCCCGGGGGTCAGCATCTCAAGGCCAAGTTGTTCATAGCTAGCTCTGCACTGAATAGACTTACATAAATGTATATGAGGGTTCCGGAAAAATAATAACTGCATTATCCACACAAAGTTTCCAGTTGTTCCACCAACTTCCCACACCCTAGGTAGGAGTCACTTTCGGGATCCTAACCCTATGCTGTGGCTAACAACAGACAAGGGCCAGTCTAGGGTGTATTGGACACAAAGCACCATTGAGAGAGCATCTAGGAGACAAGACCAAATGAAACCACCAACCAAACAACTGGCTTCACTTCTAAGGGCTCCTGCAGTGCATCCCACAAAGACTGGGGAGCCACCAGGGCTGCTGCTTCCATTGGGCTTGGTGACAACTAGGACCATGTGACCCATTCACTCATGAGATCACTATTACGGCCCCTGTTCTCCGCAGGCTGCCCATGAGCCTCTCTCATCTGATCTTACCCCAATGTTTGGGGGCAAAGTAACATGGATCCCACCTTGCCAGATCACAAACATAGATCTCAACTTCTAGACAGTGAGGAATAAATTCACATAAAGCTCCATATTTATAGATGCTTCCTCATCTAAAACCTCTGCTGTGAGATTTCAAGGTAGCTTCCTAAAAAGTATAGACCTGGAAAGGAGGGTTGGAGGCAGACAGTGCTGGTTACTTTTGAAGGAACACAGGTGAAAGGTAACATGTAGAAAAACTCAGGGAGAAGGCAAGGGGCAGGGGGTCATACACCTGGATCCAAGCCTGAAAAATAGTGTTTATGTTGCCTTTTCTAAGCTTAATTTTTTTTTCTTTTTTCAGTACAGGAAATTGAATTTAGGGGTGCTCTACCACTGAGTTACATCTCCAGCTCTTCGTTTTTGAGACAGGGTTTGGCCAAATTGCCCAGGCTGGCCTTGAACTTGCAGTCCTCCTGCCTTGAACTCCCAAGTTGCTGGAATTACAGTGTGAACCACCACGCCCAACCTTAGCTTAAATTTTAAGGCTTTCAAAGTTTCTCAGCAAAACTCTTGACTGGGCTGAGGATGTAGCCCTGTGGTAGCATGCTTGCTGAGCACGCATGAAGCCCTGGGTTCAAACCCCAGCACTGCAACAAAAACAACAACAAAAGCAAAACAAATAAATCCTCTTGGCTGTGAAATTCACCTGATGCCTGCTAAGGAAGCTGCAACTGCTTCCTAGCCCATGAAATGGTCTGAAGGCCATATGTGAGGCTTCGGAAGATAGGTTGAACTATTCTATGTTTTTTTTCTGAGACCTGTGGGATAATGTGCAGGAGATAAATCCTGCCAAGGACCTTGGTGCATGGGGTCTCTGAAGAGAACACAGCCCAAGTCATCACTGTAGGCTGGTAAGACCCTGAAGCAGAGAACCTAGCCATGCTGTGCCTAGACTTCCGATCTACAGAGACTCAGATAATAAATGTGTATTGTTAAAATAAAGAAGACTGGGGGAAAGTCTGCAGGGTCTCACATGTCTCCTTGGCCAGCAATGCCTTACTGGCAGAGTCTCGAGGTGGGAGACACTGAAATTCAGGACTGATCATCAAGAGAGAAAAAAAAAAGCCCATACATAGCCCTCAAAGTCAGTTCTCTGGATTTTTCTTCTGGGGGTTGGGGGGAGGGAGATCATCTTGAACACTAAAGGTTGGAGATCCCCATCTGAACTAGTATTAACCTCACAGTCACTCTGTGTCACAGACAGCTCTGTGCAGCAAGTCTGTTTTTCCTGATGGATGAGTCACCTCAAACAACTCAGGATGCTGGGCTCTCCCTAGACCCCATGGATCAGAGTGTCTAGGGGCCAGTGCTCTTAAGGCTGATATCATCAGGTACCTTCAGGTGAGACTGCTTGACTTCACTTAGTAGTCGCCTCTCTCCCAAATGGCAGGTGGTATTTACCTCACTTGATAGAGACACCTGTCCCAAGGGCTCCACTAGGCAATGAAGAGGTGGGGATTCCGACTTCTGGCTGTCAGTACAGTCCTGTTCTCCACTTGGCTACACTGCTACCCATGACACAGTGTGGAGTTTGAAGGAAACTTTTCTTTTTGCCAAATGACAAAGCAAGCTGTACTATTTAAAAGTGCAGTGAAGAACTCCATGAAGAGGAAGTGGCAATATTGCAGTCTGCACCCTTTTGGCACCATGCATAGTCCACACCATCTGGAGTCCTGTGCTCTCCCTGCAACCCAGGCTGTGCCTGCTCCTCCTTCAGTCCCAGATGAGCAATGGGAAGCCAGGCTGATGGCCACCGCCCTGGAGGGAACTGGGGGGCTCTCAAGGGTAGGACTGTTCCCCCACCAGGAAAATCTCTGAGGCTTCTCTTAAGTGTGAGTTAGCTAATCATCTCTCCACACCACCATCTGGCTTGTAAGGAAATAATTTAGAAGCATTTGGAAACAAATCTGTGCAAGAGAAATGGAAACCACACACCATGTATACACATAAAACACAGCCTGGAAATGCACATTAAATACCTCAGCTATATTCACTAAAAATTAATTCATAATCGAAAGTCTTAGACTTCTAATATCATTTGGTCAAAAGGAAAATTTCCAACCAGCATTATTTTCATTCATCAGAATTTCAGCCTTCAAACTGGGCACGGTGGCTCAAGCCTATAATCCCAGCACTTTGGGAGGCTGAGACAGGAGAGTTGCAAGTTCAAAGCCAGCCTCAGCAACAGTGAGGCACTAAGCAACTCAGTGAGGCCCTGTCTCTACATAAAACACAAAATAGGGCTGGGGATGTGGCTCTGTGGTTGAGTGCCCCTGAGTTCAATCCCCAGTACCAAAAAAAAAAAGAAGAATTTCAGTCTTCATTAAAATGTACTCTTTCTTCTGGCTTTTTTCTCATTATAGTTAAACACACACCCTAAACCAACAGAAACTGACTTATCAGTTCTGTTTAGAATTTTAGGTAGGTGCATGGAGCCTGAGTTCTACCCTCATTTTGCAAGGCAGGGCAGGCCTTGGCCCTTCCTAATGAGCTACCTTTGATTCATGTGAAAATGGGTGGAAGTACCTGCCTGGCTCACTCTGCCCAAGCCCCAGGAAGATCAGTTGGTCAGGACAAATGAAGACCTGGCAGACCAGCTGCCTTATTTAGGTGTTTCCATCTGACATTCCTCAGATGCATGATAACTGCTACTCTAATTGAAAATGATTCAAATTTTATATGCTTCCAGTGAAGTTTTACTACTCGTTTGGAAAGTTTAAAAGCTTTAAACTTCAAATGCCTCATGATAAAATAAAAATAGAACTACATGCATCACGAGTCATCCTTAAGACAATTAGGCCACAACGGGGGCTAAAACATCAAGCAAGTTGCCCCAGACTACATGCAGTGGAAGCCTAATTACCTGTTTCTCCCCACAACGTGTCGGTGCCGTTGACTTCTATTTCATGTTCCTCTTCCATTCCCAGCAAGCACTGGACCACCTGTCAGAAGTGGCAAGGTGACTTAATGAGTTCTCATGGCAATAGGTGCTTATCATATCCCATATATCAAAGGAGAAAATGTTGTTTTTTAACCATTATTATATCATGCTGCACAAGGAGAGAAAATATAATGAAAACTGTTTTCAAGCATAATTCATATGCTATTCACACTTTTACTTGGAGAAGAATTAAAAAAAAGACAATCTCAGTGAATTTCATCAACATTGTTCAGAATTACTAGGTACTCAGAATTCTAATGAATTCCAACATGACCCAAATATGCCAACCTAATCAACAAAGGACACGGCCGAGCACATAAAGTACAGTTTCTGCATAAATCACTAGAAGATGGTGAATCCGTTTTGTTTTTTTTTTTAAGCAAGGAAGGAAAATCAGGTTCTCTCTCTCTCTCTCTCTCTCTCTCTCTCTCTCTCTCTATATATATATATATATATATATATATATTCAACAACAACAAAAATTTTTAAAGTATTGTCCAAATAATTTCTCTACTTGTCAGCATTATTCTTTTTCCTTTGGGGCATCTTCTGGTCAAAGAGCAGGTCAGGTCACAATATGGAATGGAGGCAGGAGAGCTGGCTCTTGGGGGACTAGATGCATCCATGCCCTGGACCAGGGCCAACATTCACCCTGAGCAATAGGAGAAAACAAGGCAAAGCCATCTTCCATCCTCCCAATTCATACCCTCTTACTAGGTCGAGTAATGATCCTGAAGTCTGTGCGCAACCAAATTCCAGGAACCTGCAAATGTTCCCTTAAATGGCAAAATTACAGATGTGATAGCCAATCTTGAAATGGGGTGATGATCCTGAATTATCAGGGTGTACAGTGTACCTGCTATCATATCTGATATGACCTTAACATTCCAGGAGGAAGATGACAGATAGTATCCAAGTCAGAGGAAGGAGCAGAAGGACAACAGAGCTGCAGTTAAAGTGACACATTCTAAGGATGCAGGATAGAGCCATAAGCTAAGGAACACAACTGGCTTAAGAATCTAGGAAAGCCAGGGAACAGACTGGCTTTCAGAAGACCCCAGAGCCTTCGGAAGGAACAGTGGCCTGCTCACACCTTAACTTTAGACCTTTGGCCTTTAGAACTCTAAGAATAAGCATGTATTGGTTTTAGTCAGCAAGGTGGCCATTTGTTACAACAGCATTAGGAAACTGCTACACCCACCAAGTCTTTGTTGAATAAATCCTGCTTTTTTCCATGAAATGGTTACTGGCTGTGCTGGGTTTTGCTCACATTCCTCCCAGCCAGATTGAAAATGAGGGGTGAACATGAGTTGAGATGAGAGCCAAATCTGCATTTGGTGTTCCCAGTCCCCCTAATGATGATTTTTCATTCTAGATTTTTCATTCATTAGGGAACAGTTTAGAGAGAAAAAATACCTACTTTTTCAGATATGTGCATTTAATACTCTATTTATGCATGTGTTTTCATCATTTTCAGTGCCCCAAATTAGCCAGCCAGCAGTACATGCTTGTGTGTGTGTGTGTGTGTGTGTGTGTGTGTGTGTCTGCCCTTGTGTTTAAGTGCCAAATGTCAGTCAGCCAGCTTGGCACTCGAATTTACTTTAAGCCATTTTTGGGGAAAGAATTTTACCAATTACTGGCACCTCTAATTGCTCGAAGATAATACAGAGTGAGAAAAACATGGAAGAGCGTGAGTAAAATGTTTATTAAATTCACAGACTAAGCTAAGACACAGATCAGGAGATGACAATTAAGTCTTCAAAATGAGGAATACTGTTATCTACCAGAAATAAGTGCTTGATTTAGCAGCTGTGAAGTTTTCCTCCAGTGTAGGAACTTGAATGACAAGCATTCTTACATGCCACCAAAGCATTAAAGTTCTATTTTTGAAAATCCCTCAAATACTCAAGAATGATTTTAGAACTAGGATTTCATGGGATTATTTTTAAAAAGAGTACAAGGACAAAAGAATGAATTAGAGAAAAAATGTGAAACAGCAGGGTGGAGGGTAAAAGTAGAACAGAGAAGAAAGAAACAGGAGGAAGAGTGGAGAATTAGGATCATTGTGAGAGGCCTTGAATGGGAAGAACCAAACCCCTTGTCCCCATCACAGCTTATGGGACTGTGGAAGGATGTGATCCAAGAGGAGCCCTTTGCACATGATCAAAGCCAATGCCTAGTTCTTGAATCCTCTTTTCTCTCCTTTCTTCAGTGTATCACAGGCTCACAACGTGGACAGTATCCATTAACCAAAGCAACTGACCCACTGGGCTATGGCTTCCCACTTCCCAGGAAGGAACCACAGCTCACTCACCGCATCATGGCCCATGCTGGCAGCTGCCGTCAGCGCCTGCTGCAGGGCTTGGCTCTTCCTCAGGGTGGGCTGGGGAGGACTTGCTGACCATTCACAGGTCAGGAGGTACCGGAGAATGTCACCATGGCCCCGCAGCGCGCTGTGGACAAGTGCACACTGGCCTTTCTTATCCAAGTGGTCCACCTGGGAAGGGAAGGGCACAGATGAGCATCCTGTTTCCTCTGAGAACCTGGGCCCACCCACAGGCTATGTGCAGACTCCAGTTAACTGCAAACAGACACAAGTTCACATTCCAACTCATCCTTCTGGACTGCACTGAACCTTTGTCTGACTTCCTGCATGGTAATGAGATCTAGGCCTTGGGTTCCTTTTGTAGAACCAGCAATCACAAGATCTTCTCCTCACCTGAACGTTCCCATGGAGGGTTGCACAGAGCTCCACATTCTCTTGGTTACACATAGAAAGACACAGACCAAAACCTCAGACAAATCCCTGGGCTTCCCAACTGGGTGCCCAGGTGGGGACCCCTCAGGCTGCCATGGGGAGCTGTGATTTGGAGAAGAGAGCAGTTCTTTAGTCACTGAACCAGAGGAGCCAGAAAAAGGGAGAGATTCAGCAAACGCAGCTCTGAAGAAGGAAGGCCAAAAGGGAGTCTGTGCAGGCTGGAGCCCTTGGACATCCTGACATGTGGGGGTGGGGTATAAAGTCAGAGGAAGCCATTGGCCAGAAAGGACGTGTGTGTGAGCAGTGCACACCTGCAGAGACCCAGAGGAGGTGGCAGCCTATTGCCTGCCTGCACCAGGGAGTCTGGGGGCTGAGGAGGAGCCAGGGCCCAGTACCACCATGCTTGCAAACTCTGAGGAGTGCAGCACATACATACAGAGGCTCTGCAAGAGCCAACTAACGCCAGGCACGGTGGCACACGCCTGTAATCCCAGCAATTTGGGAGGCTGAGACAGAAGAATTTCAAGTTAAAGCCAGCCTCAGCAACGCAAGAGGCTAAGCAACTCAGTGAGACCCTGTCTCTTCATAAAACACAAAATAGGGCTGGGGATGTGGCTTGAGTGCCCCTGAGTTCAATCCCTGGTACCAAAAAAAAAGAGCCAACTAACATGTCCACTGGCTTCCACCTGCTGGCCTTTGAATAAAGCTAAGGGACATCTGAAACCTGGAAATGGAGGTGCAGGCTACATAGCAGTGAGAAACCTGTAGCAAAGGCTCCAGAGACATCCCTTCTTCTAGGAGCTGAAATTCAGATGACCCCAATTTGTGTGTGTGTGTGTGTGTGTGTGGTGCTGGGGACTGAACCTGAGGCCTGAGGCATGCCAGGCAAGCACGCTACCACTGAGCCAAATCCCTAGGCCCCAAATGTGAGATTTTTTGAGAGAGAAAAAAAGGCTTCCATAGTTACTGTAAACCTAATATTTTGAGGGTATTTTGGTACTCTTGTTGAACTTTAAATATCCTGATTAACTAAAAATGCAAAAGCAATCATCAGTGGTTTATTTGTTATTATTTGAAAGATACATTTGCTAATGAAATGTTTATAATAATAAAGCTAGATGGAATTTACTGGGAATTCCATATCCTTTTCATTTAATCTATCAACACTGTTGGTCCTAAAATAACTTGGCTAATAATATGATTTTTTCATATTAATGGCAACAGGCTGATTTAGTGCTCACATAGCAGCACTGTGGGAGATGCTCCTGTGATTCCCATTTGACAGATGGGAACCCTGAGCCACATGGGCTCAGTAACCTGTCCAGCGTCCTAGCAGGCAAAGGGAGAGATGGTGATTCCAGGCAACTCAAGCACGTAGCTTCTGACAGAACTCATGCTGTTATTTTAAAAAGACATAAAATAAAATGGGGTAAGAGGGAGTAATAAAAGGCAAACTTTAAAAATTTTTGCAGACCATGCGGTGCCATGTTAAATTCTACCAAGTTCTAGATAAACACTGCAGGATTCATAAAGGATGGCCCTACTCATGTGGCTGGTGGTCAGGATTCTCCCTGGGACCTCCCTTTGGGGCAGCATTAAGCAGAGAAACAACTCAGAAGGCAGCACACAGCCCACCTCTCCTGAGGCTGCTCCATAGCATACAACATTATAAACTGGCCACTCCTGCAGCCCAACCCCTCCACTTATGCTGAGGATTCTGAATTCACTGAGATTGGACAATACAGAGACAAAGAAAGACTGGACTAGTCAGGAACAGCTCCAGCCACAATATGCAGATATTTCCCACCCACCCCATGCCCTGGCCATCCCAGAGCAGGGAAGGCTGCCGCTTACCCGTGCCCCCTTCTTGGTCAGCAGACACACCAGCTTCATGTGGCCAGCAGCTGCTGCATAGCAGAGTGCAGTCATGCCATTCTCTGACATCCCATCCAAGCAGGCCCCGAATTCCAAGAGCAGAGTAACGACTTCCTCATGGCCCAGGTGAGACTGGACGCACAGGATGGGGGCATTGTTTAACACTTCTGTCCTGTAGTTCACGTTGGCCCCTCCCAAAATCAGGAGACGGCTCACCTGTTGGATGGTGTCCCCCAATAAGATTAATTTCTCATATGAGTTAATCTCAATGACATTACATCATAGTCTAGTGGACCTCAAACTTGAGTAGCACAGTATCAGCCAGGAGGACGCATGAGCAACAGGCATTCTCACTGGTGGGAATGAAAACAGTGCAGACACAACCGGACACTGTCTCATGGTTCCTCCAAAAGACTAAAAATAGAACTACTGTATGATCCAGCAATCCCACTTTTGAATATATGCCCAAAACCACCAAAGGCAGGATTTCAAAGAGAGATTTACGTATCGTGTTCACTAGGACATCATTTACAAAGTCCAAGAGGTAGAAGCAAGCCCACTGTCCATCAAGAGATGAATGGATAAGGAAAATGCAGTACAACATAAAATGGAATGTTATTCGGTCTTAAAAAGAAAATTCTAACATGTGCTATAACAGAGACAAATACAAAGATGTTAGAATTAAATAAGCCAGATGAAAAAGGACAAATATCATATGTTACTACTTATGAGGTCCCTACCGTAGTCCAACCCAGCAACAGGAAGTGGAAGGGTAGTTTCCAGGGAAAATGAGGGTTGCTGTTTAATGGATACAGAGTTTCACAAGATGAAAAGCTCCAGAGATTTGTTTTGTTTTTTTAATTATTTTTAATGGTTGTAAATGGACAGCATGCCTTTATTTTATTTTTTTAATCTGGTGCTAAGGATTGAACCCAGTGCCTCACACATGCAAGGCAAGCAGTCTGCCACTGAGCTACAGCCCCAGTCCCCTCCATAGATTTATTATTACACAACAATGTGAATATATTGTACACTTAAAAATGTCTAAGTTGGCAAATTTTCTATCACGTGTTTATCACAAGTGAAAATAAAAATTAGAAAATGTGAAGTCTCAGGCCCCTAACCCCCACCCTCTGGATTTAATTCAGGAGGTCTGGGTGGCACATTTCTGATGAGCTCCCAGGTGATGCTGATGCTGTTGGTTTGGGACCACACTTTGAAAAACCAATGTTTAATTTAAATAAAAACAGAAATTTCACTTTTCTGGAGATGAAATAATAACAACAATGAGGTAAAGTCCAAAGAAAATATGCTCCCCTTTCTTTAAAGGATGTGTTTCTAGAAGAAAATACCAACACACAGTCTGTTCACATACATGCCATCACTGTGATGTGGCTAAAGTCATCTGTTGCATCTACTAATGACTATGCCCACCACCCACTAAACTCAGCAAATATCATTGAACATATGCAAATTTTAGCTATACTAATGTTTCCTTCAAATCTCCAGGTCTCTGGGGGGGAGGGGAGTGGCTCCTTTAATGCCTGTTGAGATGCTGGGGTGTGTTTCCTTGAACACTTCCCTTCAGGGGACATGCATTCTGACCTACATCCATCACTCCCGCTGCCAAACCCTGGCAGGTCCTCAGGGCTGTCCATTAGCTATGAAAACCACAGAGACCATGTCATTTATTTGACTAGAGACACAGGGGGATCATAAAAGACACAGGAAGATGACAGGCATATAGGATTCAGTGTACTACAGTGATGCCTGTCCACTGGAGTAGCTGACAGAATGTTCGTGCTGTTAGGTATGGGAGGTTACGCTATCAGGTGGAGAAGCCATAGTGCACAATGGCATCCCGACAGGTTAGAGCCCAAATATGAAGATGTCTCGGTTGCTGCCAAAGCTTGACCCTCACTTTCCTTACTGGGGTCACCTGGTCCTGAGGCTCATGTCATAACAAAGCCAAGCAGGTCCTGTTGCATGGCTTCTGCATTCCTGGTTCCCTGACTGGGAAGTTCGTTCTATAGACAGGACCCCTAAGAGCAGTCCCCACCCTGTTGAGAATACTTTCACCACTGGCCCCATGCACACCTCCAGGCCCTCTCCCTCCCTCAGCACGTGCTTCTCTGGCTTAGCCCACTCACTGCACCACACACTAGTCTTAAGTGCATGGACAAGAAGATAGGAATACAAACCCCTCTGAGAACAGGGATGGCCCAGGAGTCGGGTCCTTCACATCACTGGGACCATTAATAACACACAGGGAAGGAGAAGCCATACACATAATGAAGAGACCCTGCCGAGCCAGCCAGCTACCTGGCAATCTACCCACCCCATCCGAGTCACCATCAAGTAGTGGGACCTGGTCAGCACAAATCCCGCTTCCAATCTCCTGTTGTCAACCAGCACTTATGGACAGGAAGGCCAAAAACAGACAGAGGGACATCAGAAAAGTGTTCCTGCCCTAAAACACATTTAATGTGATACTCAGGTAAACGACTTCATTAATTCCTGCTACAAATCTACATATATTCGCTCTTAAAAATACCATCAGACTCAAGCACAATTCAAAAGTATTTTAAAATTTTAAGTGCTAAATAAAAGTAAGAGCCTTAAAAGTGATTTCCCCTTGAATGCCTATTATTGGAATGGAAAGAAAAGAAATGCTTGGGGATTTTATCAAGGCCTAGGAAACCAGTTAAGAGCAAGGGGTGTATAAAAGATATACATACAAAGAAATAGGTGACTAAGGACCACAGTGGACTGATAGCAGTTATTTGTAAGTTCCCTGGATGACTATGCCAACTAGTTACCCTGTCCTCTCCCCATCAAACCCATCCCTTCCTGACACCCATGGGCCCATCAGCAAAAGATGATGGATTAAATTGTCTGAATTCTCACTCATTGCTTCAGCTTGCTGTGTGATTTGAATTACTCAACCTCTCTGTGCTTCTGCTACCCCGCTACCGCCCCCCAGCTGAATACACAATATACCACCCTTTCTACCCAACAGGTTCTTTTTGTTAAAAGTGTTGGAAGGTGTACTGTCAATACTATGGTGCTGGAAGGTATATACTTAGGGGTAGAACTTTCCTGAAGAGGTTCCTCATTAATTCATCCCCCTTTGTTGGTGCAATGCTGTGGGTCTTTTTACCACTTAATCTCCTACAAGTCTGTTGATCTTGGGCTGGGGTTATGGCGCAGTGGTAGCGTGCTCGCCTAGCATGCATGAGGCACTGGGTTCGATCCTCAGCACCACATAAAAATAAAATAAAGATATTCTGTCCACCTACAACTAAAAAAAAGAAGTCTGTTGATCTTAAACCCATGGCTCTTAACCCTGCACATGGAAACCATCTGGGAGCTTGAAAGTTTCCAACACCTGGGCCCCACCTGAGAGATTCTGACTTAACCGTGGTGAAGGCTCTGCCACCCAGAGCTCCCAAGTGATTCGATTTGGCAGTCAGGGCTGTAAACACACAAGTGATAAAGGCCCCTGCAGACATGGTATGAGATTGCATCAGGTACCCGCCAGCTATGTGACCTGGGGAATGCTACCAACTGCCCTAAATTGCAGTTTCCTCAACTGAAACATGGAGATTAAAAATAGTTTCCTACTCAGGAGGGTCAGACAGGAAGATTGCAAGTTTGAGGCCAATCTGGGCAACACAGTGAGACCCTGTCTCAAAACAACAGTTTCACTTCACTAAGCAGTTGTACAGATTAAAAATGTGCAGGAAAAAAGTATGTGTATATATGTAGGTGTGCATGTGTGTGTGTACACATGTATGTATAAAGCATTTAGCAGCACTCAGATCCCCCAAGTGCTAAATGAACACCAATTGCTATTGTTACAATCACCCTTTTGTGCAGTCTTCAGAAGGGACAAGAGCATAGGTATTTGGTGACCTGGAGGTCTGGCCTCCCACTCACATGGCCTTGTTGCACCCAGGCTGTTCCTAGCAGGGAGCTGCATGAGGGGGTGGGGTAGATGTGCCTCACAGATAACCATGGGGCCTCAGCTCCTGTTCACGTCCTCCAGAGGCATATCAGAAGATCCTGGTGCTGCAGCAGCAGTCACAGTGTGCAGAGAGGAGGTGAAGCACTTAAGAAATGCCATGTATTTCTCCAAGAGCATTAACAATGAGATTTCCGACCACGTTGCAAGACAGACTTTTTTGTCATCTCCATTTTATAGATGAGAAAACTAAGGCTTAGAGCAGGTTTGGCTAAGATTAGCTCAGAGCACAAAGCTAACCTCTGCCATGAGCATGGTGGCAGAGCGGCAGCTCTGAGTGAGATGGCACTGTCTAAAGGAGGTAACACCATGCACATGTCATGGATTTTTCCCCAACTACATGGAGATGTCCACATATTGTCACAGTGCTTTCCTTGGCTGACAACTAGAAGTGGCAATATTATCTAAAAACATGGGTAGTGGAGACAGGTAAAGAGACATGACCACAAGGAAGAGAAGAGGCACTGGCCAG
The DNA here is from genome assembly GCA_004024805.1 of Geosciurus inauris. Lineage (NCBI taxonomy): Eukaryota > Metazoa > Chordata > Mammalia > Rodentia > Sciuridae > Geosciurus > Geosciurus inauris. The sequence continues at coordinate 22,402 of PVHX01001686.1, forward strand.
TTTGGCTGTGAAGTGGGAGTTGCCCTGTCTTTACTAAGTATACTGGCAGCTTACATAGGCACAGCCATTTCAAAATGTGCACAGCCTAATTGTGAAACAGAATGACAGGATCGCCTGTCCCCAGCTGGGGTAAGTTCTCCTCTGCTCCCTGCCTTCAGCTGAGCAAAGAAAGAATCACACCATGACTTGGCCCCTGTGCACAGCCTGAGGCTAGCAGCCAGTTCTATGAGATGGCGCTAACAGAAAACCACCAGCTGGACGGGAGTTCAGAGGTGCTCACGGCAAGGACCTCAGCAGGCCAGCTGGGCACAGGCTGGCCCGACCCTGACCTGGTGAAGAGAGGCTGCAGTGCTGGAAATCACTGGCTTTCTGAAATTATCAAGTAATCACTCCAGAGCAAGTCACTTTAATTTACCAAAGTGGCAAACTGCAATTATTGCTCAAAATGACATTCATTCCTGTATGACAACATTTAATGCTCTCTAAAAAAAGTTCTTTAATTGCATGCATAATTTTAAATTACTGTAATTTGCTCAAGATTCTGTGAAAACCTTTATCCCCCCTTGAAAGATGAAGAAGAAAAAAAAAAAAAAAACTCCAGAAGGATAATGGAAAACCTTACAATTTTATAGCCAAGTTATATCATTTGGAGGGTGGTACAGATGTAGGTGACATAGTAGTTGTATAAAACAAAGTAAAAATGAACACTCTTAAAATTGTAAGTATGTTAAAGAGAAAAGTTTATAATCCCGGAGAGCCAACCTCATTGTATTATTATATTCTACCTTTTAATTTGCTGTTTTAAAAACTCATATTCAACAGAGTATGTTTCTCACTTTTCTGTACATTAAGCAATTTCTGTGCCCATAAATTTATTAAAGTAGTGAAAACAGAAATTGCCATTCATCTTTCTTTCTTCTTGGTTATCATACAGAATTTTATAAATTATGGAGAAGCCAAAAGAAAGACAACTATTGCAAGAAAGATGAAATAATATTATAGTTATATTATTATAGTAACCTAAACTCTAATTTTTATAAAATCTAAGTGAAAAAAATTCTTAATAATGCTTCTTTCTTGATTGGGTGTGGTGACACACACCTGTAATCTCAGTGACTTGAGAGGCTGAGGCAGGAGGATTCCAAGTTTGAGGCCAGCCTCAACAACTCATCAGCAAGATGCCGTCTTGAAATAAAAATAAAAAGGAGTGTGGGTGTAGCTCAGTGGTAAAGCATCTCTGGGTTCAATTCCCAATACCATACACACACAAACAAATGCTTCTTTATTATGTAAAATCTGAACTTCACTGTCTCCTTCCCTTTCTTCTGGGTAACTACCCAGAAAGAGAGCATTCCCTCTGACATCAGCAGCAGCAGCTTGGAGCTGGTTTTACTGCACTACACAAATGGCTTCCTGCTCACCCACCTACACAAAACTGCAGAAGGGTTCAGTCGGGATACAGGCTCTAAGATCTGCTGTCTGGAGTGTGAGTGATGATCTGCAAAGGAGCAGGCCTGGAGCAGGACAGAGCTCAGGGTGCCATGAGCTGTTCCACAGTGGAAAAAAGGCACACAGCCAAGCAGGTGAACCAAAGCTGAAATCCAACGGGCTCTGCCCATCAGTTTCCATCCCTGATGGGGCGGATTCCACCTGGATGAGGTGGTGCTTCTTTGTAAAAACACTGTATAGCACCCAGGGACACTGAACTCTCTCTACTCCATGACTCAGAGCATTGCTAGGTCCTCCCACAACAACTGGGAGCCTCAGGCAGTTTTGTGACACTCTCATCTCTCAAAGTCACCAGGGAGATGGAGAAGCAGGAAGGGGCAGGACACACCTCTAATCAGACATGGGGAAGTACTCTGCAAGAACAGACCCAGATCCAAGCCACAATGAGCATGCTGAGGAAGAAGTGTGTGGGCAGCAGGGGAGGAGAGGTTCCATCTCTGGTGCACATGGCTCCTGTTCAATGTAGCTTGAAGAATATAAATGAGGAGAAATGGACATCAGATGCCCAGAAACTGAGAGTCAGAGCCTTACCTTGTCCTTCACTGGATGACCAGGCCGAGCATCCCTGTGTTCCTGAGAGATGGTGTAGTGATCACCTCATGGGAGTGATCTGAGGGAGTGACCAGACTTACTAGCAAACTGCCTGCAGAGGAGCTTCTACAGGTGGCTGGCACATCAAGGCAGGAACACTTCTTGGGGGCCTTACCTAAGTATTTGGTATCTGGGTGCTTTCTATTCTTAGACTGCATTCAATGGGGAAGAAAAATCTATCTTAAAAAATTGAGCAGAATACTGTGACATGGAAGCCACTGACCATGGAGCAAAGCAGCTCTTGGCTCAGTAGCCAACAACCTGACACTCTACAGTCAAAACTGTCTGTGCACATGAGACCACAGTATGCTGTATACCCATATCTTCTGCTGGAGCAGAAGCTAACCTTTAACAGAGACTGTGTGATTTAGATAAGGGGAAAAGCATCACAAGAAGCTCCTCTGTCCCTGTCACACTGCCAGGTGTCAGGCTGGCAGGACTGACAGGAGAGAACAGGCCAGAGCTCTGCTCTGGATGCAGAGGGCTGCTCACCTTCACGTTGGGAGTATAGAGATTCCTGAGAGAGGCGAGGGCAGCAGACAGACCTTCAGTACTATACCCTATCCACAGGGCTTGCAGATGGCTTGAGGAGATTCCAGTCTTCTTACTGAGGCCCTGGAAACAACCAGAAACAGATCCCGTGAGCACGTCCTTCCTATCTGTGGCGTCAATGTGAATGCAGGGTTGTCAACAGGGAACAACAGGTGCTGAGGCTGGGGTGACTTGCACAAACAATGTCCTATGAGCATTCCTTGCCTACAACCATGGGTCAGGGAATTGCCCTTTCTTTGCTACATAAATTGCACACCTGAGGAGAGAGATGGTGAAAAAGAGAAAGCTTCCCTTTATAGAATTAGAAAAATAAATGATGGAATTAGGAAATCACCATGGGTAACCCCTAAAGAATGGGTGAGGCCAGGCAGTGACCAGTAATGGCTGATGGCATCACAAAACAAGCAGCAAGCACAGACGTGTGCCTCCTGCACAAGACATCCTTCAACCACAAAATTATCTTGACACCTTGCAGGAGGTAAAGTCAACCCAAACCTAATGACAGGAAATCCAGGGGCAAGAGTAACACGTTAAACTACACCTTGAGAAACAAGCACACAACCAGAAATCCAGGTGGTGTGAAATTATATAGGTCAAGGAACTCAAGTTCTATGACAAGTAAATAACAGGGAAACAAAAGGGAATGAAGGCAAACTTCGGATGAAAAGAAACTTGAAAGGGATTCAAAGGGGGAAAGTTACACTCAACCACAGCATTCAGATGCATGCTCATGTGATAAATTATAAAGAAATACAAGGAAACGACTGTAAAGATGGCAGCTTTAGGGAGGAGAGAGGGAATCATATTTGGGATCTGGCTCATGAAGGGCTTCTGAGATGGCTCACAAAGCTGTCTAAAATCTTCAAAACCACAAAATGACAACAAAGAAGCCCTCCCTCCCATGGGTGCATGCCTCACCTTGAAAATGTGTGCCTTCAGGATGTGATGGCCAAGCTCCATGGTCTGCTGGCGGTTCAGTTTGCCCTCCTGTCGAGAGAACATGAATGCCAGGAGAGCATGTCCACTCCTAGAACGAGAAACACAAGGGCTCATGATGAAAGGTCCCACTCCCCCAAGCACAGACATTGTCATGTGGCCCTGGAACTCTTCCTCGTGGCTTCAGTGCCACCACACACAGTGGGTGGGCTGCTGCCTTTTTTATAAAGATGGCAAATGCTGCTTATTCTGTGATTCATGTTAAGGGCTTTTTCTGGCTGCCCCATCTCTGTGGAGTGACCCTCCCTGAGGCCCCTAGCACTGGGCAAGGCTGGAACAACCTACTCTCTCATCAATCATCACTGCATCATTGATATATGCTAACATAAAAACACAAACTCCATGAGATAAGGGGGCTCCTCTAAGTCACCACTATAGTCACAATGTCTAGCAAAGTGCCCCAAACTCAGTTAAATACATGTTTCTTGGATGGATGGATGCATAGACAGATGGAGCAGAACCCTCTGGCCTTCAAGCCTGCCCTCAGGATCACCACCATTGGAGTACGCTGGACCAAAGGACAAGGTCTTATTATTGGAAGAAAAGAACAACCAAGCCATGCTCAGCAACTGATCAGCAACAGCCTGTGATCAGTAATGCCCAGAATTCTGGCTTGAATAGCACAGGTTCCTGTGGGCTTCCTGTAGCTGGGCACTTGATAGACATCAACCAACACCATTCACTTATGCCCCACTAACTCTATGATAAAGGAGCCACCCTACCATTCACCCTTCCATGCCTGTAGCACTCCTACATTCCATGAAAGAAGCTCCAACTAGATTGTCATCGCTAGCACAAGGCATACAATGCTTTTGACAGCTTTTCCTGCTTCAATAGCTTTGTTCTACCTAGTAATATCCTACTCATCCATTCCTCAAGTTAACAGCATGGGAAACAGCTGTGCAGACTGTTCTAGAGTATAAGTCCCTGTGCAGCACTGAGTTAATGGATGTGGGCCACCAGTGTGTCCCAGCATCACAGAGAACATGAGGGTGTTATGTACCTCCCGACAAAAGTGCTCAGCACCATCTATGAAGTACCCCTGAAAGACAGACAAATATACATACACACACATATACATGTGTATGCATATATATATACATATACATATATAAATTATGTGAGCAAAAAGATCAGAGCAGAAGCTGAGTGCAGTGGCACACACCTGTAGTCCTGATTATTTGGGAGGCTGAGACAGGAAGACTGCAAGCATGAGGCTGGCCTGGGGAATGTTTTTTTTTTTTTTTAAAAAAAAAAAAAGGCCAAGGACATAGCTCAGTAGCAGGGTGCTTGCTTAGCACACACAAGGCCCTGGTTTAGATCACCAATCAAAAAAAAAAAAAGCAAGAGGCATTATACTACCTGACTTCAAAATATACCACAAAGCTGCAGTAATCAAAACAATATGCTATTGGCATAAAAACTAACACACAGACCAAAGGAACTGAACAGAGAACCTAGAACTCACACATTTGTAGCCAACTGATTTTCAACAAGGGTGCTAAGGACACCCATTAGAGAAAGGACAGCCTCTTCTATGTATGGTGATAGGAAAACTGGAGATCTGCATGCAGAAGAATGTAGTTAGGACCCTAACTCTCACCAGTTACAAAAATCAACTCAAAATGCATTAAAGAGTTAAAAGTGAGGAACTGAAACTATGACAGTTACTAGAAGAAAACAGGGGAAATGCTTCAGAACATTGGAACCAGGCAGGATTTTCAGATAAGACTCCAACAGCACAGGAAATAAAAACAGAAAATGGAATGATGTCAAACTAAAAATCTTTTGCACAGCAAGGGAAACAACAGTGAAGAGACAATATACAGAATGGGAGAAAATATTTTACAACTCTACATCTGATGAGGGGTTGATATTTGGAACATATAAGGAACTCCAAAACTAGACAGCAAAAACAAAAACCAAATAGCCTGATTTTAAAAATTAGCAATAGAACTAAATAGACATTTCTCAAAAGAAAACATTAAATTCCCAACAGGTATATGAAAACACACTCAATATTACTAATCGTTAGGGACAGAGAAACTAAAATCACTATAAAATATCACCTCACTCCAGTAAGAACGGCTATTAAAAAGACTGAAGCCAGGCATGTGGTGGTGCACGCCAGCAATCCCAGAGACTCAGGAGGCAGAGGGAGGAGGGTTGCAAGCTTGAGACAGCCTGGACAACTGAGATCCTATCTCAGAAGGGCTGGGGATGTTCCCCAGTGGTACAGAGCCCTTGTATTCAATCCTCAGTTCCTCAAAAAAAAAAAAAGACTAAATGTAACAGGTGCTGGTGAGGATGTGGAGAAACCGGAACTTTTGCACGTGGTTGGTAAGCATGTAAATTAGTACAGCTGTTATGGAAAACAGTTCTGAGCTTCCTCAAAAAGTAAAAAATAGAACTACCATGTGATTCCACCACAATCCTACCAAAGTGTCTGTAACTACTGCATCTCGTGTTTACTGTAATAGCTGAGAGATGGAAACAATCTAAGCATCCATCAACTCATGACTGGAGAAGGAAAACGTGGTACATATACACCCTGGAATACCAACTATTCAGCCATGGAAAAGAATGAAATCTTGTCATTTGTGACAACATAGATGATGGAAGTAAAGGTGAGTCAGGATTTGGACCCAGGTCTGTAAGGTTCCAAGATATTCCCTGTGAGTTTTTAGGTATGAAGGTATTCTAGAAACAACTTCAAGGTCCAATGACAAGGGTGGTGAGGACTTGCATACTAGGAGGTTTGGAATGCCATGAAAAATGAGAATGATCACTTAGTTCTAAGACTTCCTGACAGCTTAGAAGGGTGCCTGTGATGTGTTAGGCAAATATCCAGGAGGCTGAGGCAGGAGGATGGAAAGTTTAAGACCAGCCTGGGCAACTTGGTGAGGCCCTGTTTCAAAATAAAAAATAAAAGGGCTGGCAATGTAAATCAGTGTTAGAGTACCCTTGGTGCTGTAAAACAACAGCAAAAACCAAACAGGATAATAATTCTAAGAGAGGAAAGGTGGTTTGTATAATACAAAGAGGCAGAAATAAAAAGGGGAGTGCTACTGCCTCTGAATGTCAGGCCTTCCTCCACAACTGGGGCAAAACAACATCTATCTAGGATAGGGGAAGAAACACTATCTTTCAAGACCCTACCCCAATGTCACCGTGTGTGAACATTCCAGAAGTCACTACCCTCCACTGGAAGTTTCTCCCTCTCAAGTCCTATGTGCAATAAGGATCCTCCCAGCATGGTGGTCCCCTCCTCATCCACCTTCCAATGTGGGATCCCTTGAGAAAGGGCAGGGTCCTTGTCCCAGAACCTCTGTGCCACAGTACTCCCTGCACATGGTGGGGCCTCAAAAACTATTGTTGAGCCGGCACGGTGGTATATGCTGGCAATCCCAGCAGCTCAGGAAGCTGAGGTAGGAGGATCTCAACTTCAAAGCCAGCCTTAGCAACAGCGAGGCGCTAAGCAATTCAGTGAGACCCTGTCTACAAATAAAATACAAAAAAGGGCTGGGGAGGTGACTCAGTAGTTGAGTGGCCCTCAGTTCAATCCCTGGTACCAAAACAAAACAAAACAAAACAAAACAAAACACTATTGCTGAACTGAACTCAGAAGCTCCTTCCAACATTGTTCTCTAACCTCTGCTGAATGAAGTTCAAGTATAACAGGGTTCTCGGGAAACCGTTGACTCAATGGTGCCAGAGTGGGCATCTCCTTAAATCTGTAGCCTCAGCACCCCTCTTACCTGCACTCATCTCAGGCCCAACCCCAGGAGATGTCCCCACACATACCATAAGGACATAGCAGCACTCAGGAGCCTGCGATCACTAATTTAACTAGTAGCCACTCTACTCTCAGCTCTGCCTGAACTCAAGGTCCCTGATACCCAAAATAAAGCAAATTTCACTGATGACTATGGTCCATCTACTTCTGCCCCAAACCCCAGCAACAAACTCACAACCCCTTAAGTCTTTCAACTCATGTCTCCACAAACTCAACTACAGCCTTTTTTTCCCCTAGAAAATGATCTGACTTTTCCTAGGAAATCATCTGACATGGCTGGCTGCACTATAGCACACGTCATGCCTAGCTATCGCGGTCTGGCTAAACCACCTGGATGTTAACAGTTCACTGCTCCAATTAGGTTCAAAAGATGACAACCAACCTCGAGCCTAGTGTCACCTGAGAAAACAGCTACCACATGGAACAGCAGCTAAACCCAGTGGGTGACGTGAAGTCAGTACATGTGGGGACAAAAACGGCTGAAAGGCTCACAGGTCTTCCTCACCTCTTCATTTCTGGACCCCACATCTGGTCCAGTGCTCACTGCTGTGCTGAGGGAATAGTCTAGTGCCTGTCAGCACTGTCACTAGAGGTGGGGGGCAATCCTGACTCAGAGCACAGCTGTTCAAGAAAGCAAAGAGCAAAGCCCAGGCAGGCAGAGGTGGAGGGCTTCAGCACAGGCTCACCAACCCTCAAATACCTCACCTCTTACCCTCATTCATACCAGGCCATACAACAGATAGGCTTGCCTCCTCAATTCACCCTCCTGCAGCAAGCAGCCTGGGCAGCAAGAACTACCTCCTGGCCTGGCCTGCGCTGAGCCACTCACACAGAATGAGACAGCCAGGCTAGATCACAGAGCCCCCTTCAGGAACACGGACACCTCTGATCTCAGAAGCAAGGTGTCACATGCTCAAGAGGGGGCAGGGAAGTGGCAGTGCTGGGGATCCAAGGAGGAACTCTGGACCCAGCAATGAGCACCCCTGGAGACGCCCACTATTCCTGGGGTAGAGGTCTCACGCCCCACATGTGACCCTGTTGAAGTTAGGACGGGCAAGAAATGAGGATCTATTAAACAACTGGCAGCAAATCGCTCCCAGGTACTGCCCAGCTTCTTTTCCACTCAAAGTACCAGAGTCCTGAAATTCCAGTAGTCAAAAGCTTTTGTACAGAAGTGGAGAGAATTTTCTACAGCCCCCTCCTTCTGTCCAAAGGGCAGAAAACAAAGCAACAAAACTGAATTATTCATTCTGGGTTGCTTTTCCACTAAAAACCATGGATCAGAGTCGAAATCCTTCTCCCCAGAGCACAGGGCTCCCTGCAGAGTGTAGCTCAGTGGCCTGCATACCTGGGCTCACACAGGAAGGCTGTGCTTTCCCCATCTGCTCTCCAGACCAGCCACTCCCTGAAAGACGGATGGCAGAACATGCGGGTTTTGTCCCTCCTCTTAATGAGGAAGCAGGAGAGGGCGTCCATCCTCTGCTGAAAGTCTTCCCAGCCCTGCTCGCCTTGGATGTGGCCAGCATTAATAGCCTGAAAAATCTGCTCATCCGTCATGGGGTGGAGGGATGCAAGGGCCACGTTTAAAATCGGAAGTGCTCTCTCAAAGGCTGACTGGGTCATGAACTTCATGTTGCACTGCAGCAAATAGAGCTCGGATAAAGACACGGGCACCACTTTGTAGCTGGCACTTTTAATGACCAGGTGTCCCCTCTGGAAGAGGTCCAAAGTGAGTTTGAGGTACAGGTAGGAGCCTAGGCTCCGCAGCACCAAGTGGCTGCTAACCTTCCCAATGAGTGCAGCATCGGCCTTGCCATTCAGGGAGATGTTGCTGAGGATGTCCTGGCTGCTGTGCACTCTGTGCTGCACATAGGCGTGCAGGTCGCTGTGAATGTCTTTGTTGTCTGGGAAGTCATCTAAGGAAAGCTTGACAAATGGCAGTGCACTTATGATTTCCTGCAAAGAGACAAAAACCCACAGTGTTGTTCCACAGAGGTTCCTTTTTTATTTCAGCTGCATTTTAAACCAGGTTCACCAGTTTTCTTTCAAGGAGGATTTTCATGGATTACAGGGACTCATTGTTTTGTATTAAGACGTGTAATAGGATAAGGTACAGATAAAAAGCTTATGTGAAAGAAATCCTGATGCGAGATAGAATCAGTAAAGGCTTTCCCAAGGCCCACATCAAGGGCCTAGAGCCAAGTAGGGAGAGAAAAACCTCTGAGCAGAAAAGCTCAAGCTACTACCTAGAGGGGCATTGAGACCCTGCAGGTAATCTGATAGCCATAATCCTTATGCTGTGCAATTGGTTATATAACATGGGTAAAACAAACTAACACTGCACATCTAAGAATACAGCCAGGCCCTAAGGAAAAAAGCATCCCTATGTGTGTATCAGGTATTGGAACCATGCAACCCAACCAGGAAATCTGAGGCTGACCCCAGTCCATGTCCCTTGACAGCACATGATAAAAAAGCTGACTGCTTCAATATGGCATGTTATTATTTTTTAAAATTGATGATTAAGTAAGTTAAGTTGAACTATGATATACATATATCAGTGCAAAAATCACAATTGCATAGTATCATTAATTTTCACAAAGACAAATACACCTGTGTACCCAGCAGCCAGAAATATCACCACCAGCTCCTGCAAGCCCATGACCTTTCCCTGTCTCCCTCATTCCAAATATAAGCACAAGCCTAACACCTAACAGTAGAGAGGTCTTTTACCTGTTGTTTTTTAAAACTTCCCACCTTAAATATCTCATTTCTGTTTTTTAAAACTTCCCACCTTAAATATCTCATTTCTGACATATTTAAGCATGTGTCCTTCTCTAATTTGGCAATTGTAGGGAAAGGGCAGAGTATAATCATTTCAATTTTACAGGAATGCTAACTGAACCTCAGAAAACTCACACAGCCAAGAAGCAAAACACAAGACCCATTTCTGTGCCAAGTATTGCTAAGTTATGCTGAATAAAAATGACTGAAAAGCACAAGAATCAGAGGTTCACAAAAACAAACATGAAGCCAGGCATGATGTACACCTGTAATCTCAGTTACTCAGGAGCCTGAGGCAGAAGGATGGCCCATTTGAGGCAGTCTGGGCAACTGAGTGAGGCCCTGTCTCAAAATAAAATAAAAAGGGCTTGGGATGTAGCTGGGTGATAGAGAGTTTGCCTAGCATGTGTAAAGCCCTGGGCTTAATCCTTGGTACTACAAAAACCAAAAAGCTAACAATAACAACAAAAAATCGAGTTCAACTGAGGTCTAATCTGAGTTTTAACAAGGAAAAAAAATAACCCAAATGCTATTTTTAAATAGATATTGTCAAAAAATGGTAAAAGTCAAAATCTGTTGTCTACATGTCTTTACTGAAAGTGGATAGGTACAGTCAATGGTTAATGTAAAATGAATGAGTTTGAATGAAGGGAAAGGTAAAAAACAAAAAAGATCACTTTTCACCTCATTGCAACTGTTACTGTGTTGAAGTTTTATAAAGAACAGATCTCTCAGAATAGGCCTTAAAAATTTCTTTTATACCTCATTTTCCCTTCAAAAAACAAAACAAAATGCGGAGTTGGAGGTGCAGCTCAGTGGTAGAGCATGTACTCAGCGTGCATGAAGCCCTGAGTGTGATCCCCAGCACTGCAAACCAAACAAACCCCATAAAGCCCCACTGTAAACCCATGGAAATAACTATGAGCAGGAGCTGCTTTTAACTCTAGCAGACCAGGTAGCTAGAAACCTCAGGTGACCCCACACTCTGAATTACAGTAAAGTGGAACTGGATACTGCCATTTGAATAGTGCAAGTACCAGTCAATGCTGGTAGGACACTTGCCTGATAGCTTGATAAATATGCCTTGGAGGCTACAAAAGTCAGAGTTTTGTCCATTTAGGGCTCTTTGGACTGATTTTTCAACGTCCTTACATAGATTTTTAATTCAGCGGTGAAATGGTTTACAATAGTTTGTTATTAGTATTTATCACTATACAACTGGGATATGGGGATTATAAAGAGAATTGAGAATTCTTTTATTACCTGAAAATTTGCTCTTACGGTCACAATCAACTTCAACCAGGCAGGAAATTTAGAAATAATTTTGGTAATAAATGAAGAAAGTGTATCTCCATAATCAGGTTTATGAAACTCAGCTTCATTTAAGCCATCTATCAAAATAATGTATTCTTCTTCAGGAATTTTCTGCTCTAAAGGATAAAATAATTTTTCAAATTTAACAATTATACATTTCTGTAAGAATGCACCACCCAGTGTATTTTAATGCACAGTTTAACATGTTAGAAAAAATAAAAAGGTTTACATATGGCAGAAGACATGGATTTTGCAGAAGCATATTTTCTATTACATTTATAATGAAAACCAGAGCACAGAGCCAAAAGAAAATCAATTCTCACAAAACAGTCTTCAGAAACATATTGCATTACACACATTAGCAGAATCTCAATCATGTATATAATACAGTTAGCTCTTCAAAAACCGGTACCACTAGGGTGTTCTACAGCAAAATAACACACCCAGAGACCAAATATGGAAAAGACACTACGGCCCACCACTAGAACTTTTTAGGGATTTCAGGCAAGGAAAACTGACCTCTCCCACCAAGGGCTAACTGTTCCACCCAACCCCTGGATGGTGAGAGTTCTGTCTTATAGATATCTAGAGCAGGGTTCTTTCCTGCAAGTCTGTCTAGTTTTCCATTTTTTAGTGCCAGTTTCTGCCCATGGAATGGAGAAACAATGGCATATCAGTCTCAATCCCTCTCTTCAGCACCTTCTGGCAGAAGTGCTATATAGGCAGGTAACCAGCTCATATAGTAGGAACAAAGGGGAGGAAGAACAGAAACCTCAAGTGCTCATGATGTCACTAGCATACCCTTCTTTAAAGAATATTTGGGGGCAAAAAAATCCAAATAGAACCTCTAGAGGTGGCCTTAGGTTTTGACTCAAATGAGCAGGGCTCCTGAAAAAAAAAAAAAAAAGGTTGGAAAATTCCTCAAACAATCCACCTATTCCCCTGTTCCCAAGGACTGCAAAATATGTAGGCAAGACTTCCAGGAGCAAGGAATCTAAATAGCTTAGAGTTACATGGGAGACCAGAACACACCTCCCTGAAACTGGAAGGACTGCTGAGCCAAGGACAAGAAGCAGGTGCAGAAAAGCTCTCTACCTAGCCTTCTAGCCTAAAAGCAGGACACAAACTTATAAAGATGTTTGCCTGTTTCAATGGGAAGAACTCAAGTTAATCAGTAGAGACATGTGCAGATCCTCATCAGCTGGAGACAGCACCAGAGGAATCTAAGAAACAACCTTACCGCCAGCCCTTATCCACCGTGAATTTCCTGCTTACCTTCCCAATGTTTCCAACTCCAGAAGCCTAAAACTGCTTTCCTTCATCCTGCTACTTCTCAAAAACTCATTGTTCTTTGTTGAAGATCCCAAAGAAGCCATAGCCTTGAAGTCCCTGCTTTGAGTTATCTTTCATTGAGGTGTCCCTCAAGTGGCATGCACTGCACACGTTAAGAAACTTGTTTTTTTGTCCTGTTAATCTGTCTACTGTCAGCTCATTTCATAGACCAAAATATCAGACCTTCAGAGAGTCGAAAGAATGTCTCCTGTCCCCTATAGATAGAAACTGGCTTCTTCGGAACTGTTCAATCATAATAAGATAAGAGCTCATTCTTATTAGAGATGTTTCATTGAAAACTATCCCACTGATGGAGGAACCTCAGGGAGAGTCTGGTTCTGAAGAGGGGATCAGATGTGCACTGATTCGTATACATCCTGTCTGCTACCCCAGAGCTCAGCCGACCATCCTTCTGAGGACTACCCAGGGATCCTGTACTGGTACTGGGGATAAGGGCGCTGGGGTCTGTTGAGAGGTACCGTTTCTTAGGCTTGTGAGCGGCTCCAGCACTCCTCTCTTGAAAGCAGCCACGGGGTCCTGCACACAGGATCTGAGGCTCAGCATACTCTGCAGCTGGGGTTCCTTTATCAGAAGGTCTCTGTAGGCAGCCAACTGATGGGACCGGCAGAGCAGAGCTGCAATGCTGTGCACGAACTCGGGCACCAGGCATGTGTATGTGTTGTCTGCCTGGCAGTAGTGGTAAGCCACCACCTATGGGGGAAGCAGAGCTGTCAGCATCACCCCAGTCTCTCCCCATAGCACCTTCTAAAACCTCAAAGAACACAACTCTGCCCATTCAACAGGATAACAAGATACACTGCTTCTATTCCCAAAGACTGGAGTCATTCGTTGGTTTGATTTGTTTATTCTTTCCATCATGTGGTTTACTAAATTCTCAGCAGACCTCTGATTGCAGCCACAAATTCATCTTTATTAGCACGAAACTCAGTACGACTTACTCTGGACTAAGTGTACGCTAATTAAAATTATGTATACAACCTACCCTGGCTTAGAGGAATCCCACAAGCAGCCTCAATGTTCCTGGCGTTGCAATCAGTACTGGGTGTCTGTTCTCAGAAACAGAAGCACCTCTTTAGGGAACCCTCTGCTGACTCCAAAAAGCAGATAACCAACTCGGTGGCTCTGAAACACGGGCTGCAAAGTCAGCTGCCCCCTCCTCCTGGCAGGAGGGGTCAAGCTCTCAGAAACCTCTCCAACTCACACTTCATCAAGGGACCACTGTACAGGTTCCACATGGACATGGAAGGGTGAAAATCACAAGTTATGGACTTCTGCCTGGCATATGAAGGGGCACGTGGAAGGAGAGAAGGAGCTGCCCAAGTACCAACACGATGAGGAGTGGCCCTTTGTCATATGGATCCGTGGTAGCAGCAAGTTATTTGTTAGATCCCAAATAAAGTGCCAGAGGCAGAACTGGGAATAGGAGGCATGCTGTATGCAGACAAAGAGAAGCATGTAAGTAAGAGTTAAGGAAGGGCAAAAGGGCCAAACCCTTGTATAAAGTGCAGTTTCTCAGAAAAGCCTGAGTCACCACCAGCCAGCTCAGCTCTGCAACCTCCTGCAATAAGAAGGCCCAGAACAGCCAGCTGCAGTGCACAGCTGAGGGCAACAGGAACAGAGGTCGAACACCCTACTGAAGTAACAGGGAGGGCCAAAGATCTAGGATGAGACACCAAGGCTGTGAACTCTCAGAAACTTAAGAGCAGACACAGACTAGCTCTTCTCAGGCCATTCTGGAGCCCCCATGTGACTTCTGGTTTAGAGCAAACATCATTGACACTTAGAAGACATCTGAGACTGCTCTTCAACTCTCGCCTGGACAGAGATCAGCAGAAACATATGAGGACCTCATAAGCGTGTGCAAACCACAACAGGAAACCACGCAACTCGGTCTTGCCTGGTGTTTGTCAAAGGCAGTTTGCAACCCCATAACAGGTCATGAAATCAACTTGGGGCCACAGACAGACTTCTTTTTTTTAAGTTAATAAAGTGAATTTAAGTTACCAGAGTATATTATAGGAGTAAAAATGAGCTTTGACTGGCAATGCTCTTGCTTCTGTTACACGTGTGATTGTGTGTGTGCAAGTACTGGATCTCTAGCGTGAGAGGTATTTCTCAGTATAGGGTATATGATCAAAGGGTTTTTTAAAAAAAAAAAAATCACTGTAGCAGCAGTAGCTTTGAAGTCTGCACCACAACCCTCATCTCAGATCACCTGTTCATGACCAGAGGATGGTTGTGAACCAGTGGTCAGAGCCATTAGGGCTGATCATCTGTCACCTGAGAAGATGAGAAGGGAGGGGATCTGGGGCTGAGAAGCATTTGTTTTAGTCCCTACACCAACTTCACCCCCAGGGGTGTCCTCATGAGGTGCCCCTCATCTCTGCCATCTCTGGTAGTTGTCTAGCTCCACCACCTCACACCACTGCTCCCAAGGGAGACCCAAGTGGCTCATCAGGGCAAGAAATGTAACCACTCTAATGTCCAAAGGCAGCTCACGAACCAGTGAAGCAGGTGGGGCAGAAAGAAAATTTCAGAAGGTCCTTGATGACCATACATTTAGGAAGGGGAAGTCAGCCAAATTTCTTTTACAATTTCACAAGAAAACTTCAACAGGACACAGGGAACCAAAAGCCCCAGGCAAGAGAGATCAGGTGAAGGAAGTCTGGGTCAAGTTAAAAGTTCCTCATCTCCTGCTCACAGAGCAAATTAAAGGGGACATGTGCTTCTATGGATTCGAGGTCAGCACACAATTTCTCCTGCTGCTTTCAGGAATTCTTTCGATATACTGTTTTAGACAGATTAAAGCACACTGCAAGCATCCTTACATGATTATTTTCATTAATAACTTTTGAGTACTCTATCATGATTTTATTAAAGGCTAAGCTTAAGCAGTTGTTGCTGTTTTAAGATCCCTTTTCTAATTCACTTCTCAGAAACCAAACTAGCAAAACTATATATGCAGGGTTCCCATAAAACAAGAGCAGGTTACCTTAGAAGCCAGGTATTTCACTGCCTCCTCTCTTGGTCTCTGGTTTTCAGAAGCACCAGGCCCCACAGGTGTTTTGGCCATATTGAGGCCACTTGTAGAAGAACTTGGTGAAAGCAATGGAGTGAAAGGAAGGTCCTGGGTGGCATCTGCTGCTAGAGAAGAGATCTACCTTATTATAATATGAGCACACATGTGCAATGGGATACGGAGTACATGTTTTGATTAATTCCAGAGTGTTCTAAATGGTAATGAGTGAACATGGCCCAAAATGAGAGGACTGAATGAGCATACCAACCCCCACCCATCTCCCATGACCAAGTCCCCTACCCAGATAACTACTGTTTCCAATTTCCCTTACCAAATACCCTTTTTTTCTTTTTTCTTTGGTACCCAGGGGTGCTTTACCATTGAGCTACGTCCCCAGCCCTTTTATTTTATTTTTTTAAATTTTGAGACAGGGTCTCACTAAGCTACTTAGGGCCTCCCCAAGTTGTTGAGGCTAGTCCAGAGCTTGTGATCCTCCTGTTTCAGCCTCCAGGGTCGCTGGGATTATAGGCATGTGCCACCACACCTGGGGTCCCTTATTAAATTCTTTTAGTCTAAAAAAAAGAATCTCACATGGCCCCCTTGTTCTTGTTTACCATAATTAAAAACACTTTTTGGCAGGGGGTGGGGGCGGTACCAGGGATTGAACCCAGAAGCACTTAGCCACTAAGCACACTGAGCAACATCCCCAGCCCTATTTTGTATTTATTTGGAGACAGGGTCTCACTAAGTTGCTCAACACCTCACTATTGCTGAGGCTGGCTTTGAACTCATGATCCTCCTGCCTCAGCCTCCTAAGCTTCTGGGATTACAGGCGTGTGTCACCATGTCTGGCTAAAAACACTTTCTTTGTAATGGGTTTATTGCATATAAAATAAGCAGGGAATAGTCAAATATTTGGCTACTCTCTCTCACGAATTAGTCCTAGTAATTTTTTCAAATTCAGCATAGAAAACAAAGGTTTTGGGGAACAGGATACAAAATAATTCTGCATTGTTTTTCAAGGGGCCCAACCCCTTGATTTTAGGACCCGAACTTCCCCAGGGAACTTGACCAGGCCTCCCTGCCCCATCTCTGCTTGTATAAAGAAGGAAACAGGTTCCAGTCAGGACGACATCAGGGAAGACTGGTCTCTCCTTAGGTTGTAGCTAAATACACACACTGACAGATGGAAGTATTCAGATAGTTTGCTTTACATATAATCACAAACCTGATAGAGTAGCTGGAACAACTTAAGGAAAACTGGTAATTTATGTCTACTCAAACAGCAATTTCCTCCCTCTATCTTATATTAATAAAACAAACTAGAGACAAGTAATTAAACATGGACATACTTTTAGGTGATGAACTGGGGCTGTTGGAAGCAATCTGCCTCATGCGGCTCCCATGGCAGCTCAGTGCCACCAACTTAGAAATGATTGCTGTCTTCCCAAATCCCACGTTTCCAACAACCACTGCTCCTCTGTTTTCTGTGAGTTCTGTGTTCCTCAAGTTTTCTTCAATCTGGTGAAAGAGCCAATCCCTTCCCACAAAGACGGAGTCTGTTGTGATGCTGGGGACTTCAAACAGCAGGGGTTTCAACAAAATATCTTGTGGCTTGTACGGAACAAATCGTGCTTTAAAAAAATATTTTTTTTAAGAAAAAATGTCAATTTTACATACTAAGAAACTTATGTTATTGCTGATGTGTCTTTAAGTAATTCTAATCTGGGCCTATTAATTCTTCTGTAATACCTCACTTATCATTCCCTATAGGTCCCACATAGTGTCCTATTAAAATGATTTGTGGTCCTCTTGTGTCTCCATTGTTCTCATGACTCAAGGCAGACACACAGAGAAAGCAATGGCCAAACCATGTCTCTCTGGTTTATCTGCAACCACATGTAAGACAGGTTTCTTCTACCCCCTGCATCAGTAAAATGCAAACACATTTTCCTAGACATAGAGGCACAGCTCTCATCTGGGTGTGATGGCACTTTGTACACATGATGAGGCTGCTGAACACACCACTGTGTGGCACAAGTAAGACGTAGGGCGTGGCTGACATGGCCCACAGAACTGAAACAAAACTGATTCTTTGTAAACAGAAAATCTAATGAGTGCCAAATTACCCTTCACTTCCAAATAACACTGTAGAATTCTTTTGTAACCCCAGAAGTAACTGAATCATGAATTTCAAGGAAGAAGCCCAAACTATTAAAGAAGGCCTCATAGCACACTTTATAGATACTTTATAGCACACACACACCTCACAGCATGTTTTAAAACCGGGTAGTTTCAATGCTGGTTATCAAAGAATGAGCTCATCATATCCACCGTGACATCAGATGCAAGGATAAATACCTTTAACTTCCTGTGCCCTACCTCCGGCCGTATTGTGCCATGGTAATCTAATTGAAGTCCGAAGAGGAGCATTTCTCTGCCCATCTAAATAACTCAGGTCTTCCAATTTGGTAGAGCTTGTGGCTGTAATATTAAATTGAAGTTTAGTTTAATGCTGAGTTTAATATCATACCTATACTACTGTAAGTTATAAATTACTAAGCAATTCAGTTCAGACTTTCAATCATATTTACTTAAGAATATTTCTTTGCTCTTGTTGTTTATTTTCCCAGCGATACTCTTAATTGAAAAGTGGTAAAACCCAAGTGCTACTCTTAAATCAAAGTTGTTGATTCGGTTGCCAGAATTCTCCATTATTCCTGCAAAGAGACAGACTTCACCATAAATTTTTTAATGGAGAAACTTGACACTCAAGAACTACTCAGTAAAGCTTCAGTACTTACTACAAACACGTGGCATGGCACTAGATTCTTCTCTGCAGCTCTGGGGAGTGTGTTGTGTTTGGAATTCCAGCCTTGTTGCTTAAATAAGTATATTCTGCATGTATAATTCCACCATACTTGGAATACTAAAAGTCAGCTCTTGACAGTAAAACTACAAATACTTTCTTAAGTTTCAAATACATATATATTTTAATATGTTGTATAATATATTGGATAATGTGTCTTTTAAAAAATTTTAGAAATAAGTAGTCATCTTTACTTCTGACCACATCAGTAAGATTCATAGCATACAGGTACTAGTTAAAAAACTTAATTAAGGGTCATTAACACATACACACAAGTTGGATGGATTTTAAAAATAACTAGTGTGAAATAATTTTGCTAATTCTCAGCAAATCTTATAAGCAAATATACAGTACATGTTTCAGCCCTAAAATATCAAAAACTTATTTACATTCTAGGTCAGAATGATAGAAATAAAATGAATCTAATTTGGTTTATGGATGAAATGGTCCAACATTAAACACTGCCAATCTTTAGCATATGATTATCCTCCAGGATAATAAAATGCATACATTATTTCAGAGCAAAAAAAGGATACAAGAGAGAGCTACAGTTCAAAGGCTAAGGCTTCTAAGGACTGGTGAAGTCATTAGTGGGACCAGGTAGCAAGGGACTATCAAGGTAGGCTATCTTCTGAAAACCTTCTGGTGACCCCATAGGCTCTGACCCAGCATCCAGCTGCCCGCCAGCACTATCTGTCCTAAGCTCTTCCTCCTCTCCCTCCTAAGGTTTCCATCCTTTTTTCCCTCACTGTCCACACTGCTCCCTCTCTTTCTTTCATCTGACAAGCACCTGGGTGGGGGTTTAGGCTGGCACTCTGTGATGCCCCTTCCCCTCTTACCACATCCTCAGAGGGTAATCAAGCATGTGTCTTATTTACTTATTCACCTTCCAAGTCAGCAGAGAAATATCTGAAACCTGCCTTCATAACAGCATATACCTACGCTTCTACACCCTTTTGGTGTACATCCACAGCCTAATTAAAAATTGTACGAACATTTAAGTGAATATTCTGCACAGAGCCAGGGTCCAAGTAAATCTTTCCCATTAGAGACTTGCAAATTCCTTATGTAGGACTTCCAAATGGACCTAAGGTAGAGTAATCCAATGGCAGCCTTGAGCTTCCCTCCAGGTCCTTTATAACTGGGGCATGTGAAACTTCCTGGAGAGGCAACAGAACCACCTCTACCCCTTCAAGGTCCTCATCTCTTCAAGCTCCTTGCAGTCACATACAGGAACATGTTTCTAGGCTCCCACCTGAGACCTGGGACTGATCTTCCTTTAGGCAAAAAAGGCCATCACAGCCATAACCTGTAGCTTGCTTCAGGGCCGGAACAGCCAGAATGTCCTGCATGCTGCTTCAGTCTGAAGAATACAAAGACCCCTGCAGCCCCAAAAGAGTTTCTCATTTCCCTCTTTCCCCAACCCCTTAAAGAGAACACTTAGCTTGTAACTTCATGACAATGAAAGAAATTAAAAGTAGTTGACTATGAAGGACATTCCAAATAAAGAACTGCAAAAGAAGCCCTTGTTTGACATGGATACAGGAGATGGCAAGATCCTAGGTGCCTATTTTCAGACCTCCAGTCACCAGCATATCAGCTCCAAAGTGTACAACAAAGCAGCCTCAGCACCTCCACCAAGTTTGGCCCACCTTGTCCTTCAAAGGAAATTAAGCCAAGTTCAAAGTGGCAACAGGGCCGCAAGCCACCAGATGCAGCTACCTCTGCCTTCTAAGGTGCTTTCAGAGCCACAGAGACACCTGAGAGCACAAGCAGTGAAGCTCTAACTACTTAGCCATGTACTCAGGTATCCTCACCCTGCAGAGCAGGCAACTGGACTGTCTTGCCTTCTCACATACCCAGGCTGGATTCTCAGACATTCCCAGGGTAAGAATCAAACTCATATTCAGTTATTAACAATAAAGACTTTCAAAATCCTAAAAACTATTCAGGGTCAAGAAGAATCAGAGGTAAAGCAATAATTTCATGCTGCAGTAACATACTGCTAACATCTTTATGATCAAATCAGTTATTCGCCTTGGCGCGTGTGTATGCACACTAACATCTGGGTGGGAAGCACATTTGAAGATGGTACAGGAGAGAGTGTATTTTGCGGGGGTGGGGAGGGTGAAAGGAAGGAAAAGAGGGAGATCCCTCTAAGCGGAACAAAGAGCAACATCTGCTAAAACTGTAAGTCGTAGATTAGTCTATCAAAGGTAAATGTCAGTAATCCAGGGAAATTACCAGTCAGTATTCCAAGGAAACTGGAATTCAAGTGGTGATCATGTTTGTTGTTTTCTGGAGAATTAAATACAGTGTCCTATGAGCCACGCAGAAAATAGTTCAAAGGAAAAAAAGTAGTCCCAAATAATCCAATCTATTATCTGACTTCTACATTATCTAAAATATAACTTTAGCCGAATGTGGTGGCGCACGTCTGTAAACCTTTGGGAGACTGAGACAGGGGAATCATTAAGTTCAAAGCCAGCCTCAGCAACAGCAAGGCACTAAGCAACTCAGTGTGACCCTATATCTAAATATAACACAAAACAGGGCTGAGGATGTGCCTCAGGGGTTGAGTACACCTGAGTTCAATCACTGGTACAAAATAAAATATAACTTTAAAGGCTTAACAATCCTGTTTTTCAATAAAGTAAAAAAGTATCCATGTCATACATTTTGATGTGACATTTTCAATCAATTCTACTATAACAAATAACTTTGAAAAGAAATCTCTGCATAGCAAAAAAAAAAAACCCAAACCTAGCCAACTTACTTTTATAATCTTTGCCCACCCGCCCCCCCAAAAAAGGTTTTTGTGCTACACAGTTAACAGACAACCACAGTTCCTACACCAAGCTCAATGACAGTAAAGGCTGGCAACCTCGGGGCCAGATCCCATATCTCCAGTCCTTACTCCATCCCCAAAATACTTTTTCTACCAAACCGTAATTTACTTGTTGTGTTTACATGGATCTTAGCATGCAAATACTTTGAAGTGATTCCAGTGTATGGTCCTTCACATTTCATTTCAATCTGTCCAACACTTAGTGTTCCCTGTGTGTAGCAGTCTACCTTCTCATAACTAAAAAACAGCGCTGTATATAGTCTACACAAGAATATTATTCTTTTCCCTAATACTTGGAACATTTTGTCATTCCTTCTCAACTGAGGTTCAGTTTTAGCAACAGAAAGGTGTACAATGAAGAATCTACCAGATTCTACCTTGTTAACAGATACCATAAGGTAAAAGTACTTGCCTAGTTCCTTCCAAAATATACATTTAGTTTTTTTAAATATTCAGTATAGGAGAAATGAGTGAAGCCAATAGGCCAGGTAGTCTCTGCTCAAACCCCGAGGTAAAATCCTCCTATTCCACAGGAGGCCTTCCTCAAGGGAAAAAAGAAGCTAACACATGAGTGTAGGGGAAATTAGAAATCTCTGCTCTATAATGGTGGCAGATTCCCAGAAAGCTCAGCTCACACCCACTGTCACTTCATAAGGCAGGATACCACATGGAGAATAGCCAGCAGAAAATGTAACCCCAAATGGGGCACTTTTAACATCACTAAAATCAATGCATTAATGTTTCCTAATTTTAAAAAGATCAATTAAATCAAATACAAGTTTGCTAGTTTGTTGAAGAAAATGAAGTTGTCAAATTCTAGTATAGTACAAGTGACCCATTCATTGTAACTAGGTAAATATGACCTAAAATGCCTTAGGTGCAATGTATTATGTTAAAGGGTGGGACTGTGATGACAGGACAGAAAAGTTTTCAGAAGAACCATCAGTCCATATACACAATGCTCTCCAGCACTTCTCTCTGGCAGACACACCAAATCCTTCTTCTGGAACAAGGCCGTTCTGCTTCCTTTGAAAGTGAATTAGAGTTGTACCTCAGAACTTTTCCATTAGGGCCATTTATTTACCAGCTGCTTCAGAGTTCCATCATAAAAAACACCCAACAGCAGCCAGAATGACCTAGCATATCCCAAAGGAGCAGTGTAAATTACAGAAAAATCCTTTGATGTAGGAAGAGAGAATCTGGGTCCATGCATTTCAGTAAAGGAGACATTTTAAGTGCTAGGATGGTAACAAAGAATTACCATAACAAGTTCCTCTTCTAAATTCAGCCCAAGAGCACAGGGTGGAGACTAAGACCTTCAAAAGCAAGCATAATGGCTTAGAGGAAGAGTGCCTCTCCCCACCTGCCCCAGACTACTCTCCTTGTCTGACCAGCGACTGTCAATCCAACTGTGCACTGGTATTGCCATCTGTTCTCTCCTCTGTGACTTCTAGCTGCTCCAACTCACTCTAGCTCCCACTGAGGGTGTCTTAAGCTCCATTACAACTGAAGTATACAAACACATTCAACCTCCCATCTATACAATAGGCTTGACTTTTAAAAGTTGGATTCGAAATCCTTTAAGCTAATATTAACAACTATACTCTAAACAATTCCTGTTTACCAAGATATAACAGAATCATGAGTTTACCCCAAGCTCAAAATAACAAACACCAAGGGAGAGTAGGTGTACTTTCTTCTGTTACATACAAAGAGTCAGACAGTCTAAGTTGAAGTAAAGAATTCCAGAGTGAAAGGGCCACCAGAGGACCATTAAGTGCAGCCTTATCATGCGGATGTATGAACTGAGGCCTAGAGAAGGTACCTGCCTGACCCCCAATCTGGGTTAGGCTCCTTTGAGAGGATGGTGAGCACAGGGCTCCTCAGACTCAGCAGAACTCTTCCAGGGAGAGGTGTGGCCTTACCTGCAACTGAGTTGGGCCGTGGCATTATTAGCGAGCTGGAGCTCTGAGAATAAGGGACCGGACCATCTCCAGCTGAGGATTCCGCTTTGGGCAGCACGCTCTCCGCTGACCCAGTGGTCTCCTCTTCTGCCACTGGGGAGCAGTTATCTGCCCTGCGATCATGAAGCACTCCCTTCTGAACCCCTAACCTTAGGCTTCCATCCTTATTCCATTCCAAACTGGAGCCACTCCGGTCATCATTTTCGGATGAACTTGTAATTGTGGCTGAAATGAGAGATCAAAATACTTTGAAGGAGGCCAGGCACAACTGGGGCTGTTGAGAGTTAAAACACACACACTGCCCTCCCCAGGATCAATGGAAAGTTTTCCGGTCCACACAGATTTTTATCAAAGTATGTTTCATACAATGTATTTTGGTAAATTAAAAGAATGTTGTTTATCAGGGGAAATAAACTGCTAAATCACTCGACAGGAAAGAAAAAAAAACTCTGATAGGAAGATAATGAAAAAGCTGTCTAAAAGTGTCTGAGACTTTAAAGTAAATCTATGTAATTTGGAGATAATGTATCCCCCTCTTTAACCGAGATGAATTGCTTGTATCTCATTAAATTCCTTTGAATCTTCAAATATCCTATATTCACATGAGCATTTCCTGGGAAGGAGGGGGCAGGCAACACAACAGTGAGTGCAGAAAAGGCACAAGAGAAAATCTACAGAAACAAAAATCATGAAGTAAAGCAGACAATTTCATCCTTGAAATGAACATTTATAACATCTGTTCAACATGATCCAGAGAGGCCGCCTTGACTTACTCCTTCAGTGGCACAGAATGGAAAAACATCTCTGTGACCAGCGCAGAAGTGCTGGCACAGGAATGTGTGCCGTGAATGCAGAATCACAACGGAGCCTCTAAGAAAACCCACACTAGAAGGGGGGAAAAAAAGGAAGGGAAAATCTTTTGTAAATATCTTAGCAAAAGAGCAGAGGGATATGATAAAAGAAAGCAGTAATACTCACCCTACACAGCTTCTACCAACAGCCACTCCTAATGTACAGACGCTGAGCTGTACGGGATCCCCTTGAACCACAGGTCACCTGGGCCACTCACACTGCCCCACTGTTGACCTAACGCTGGCTTGTGTCCTGGAGGACAGGGGCCATGTCTCCTCATTCTCTATTTGGATCTTTGCAGCCCTGGCCTGTGACTGTGAGCCAGGCAAATGGGGGTGTGAGTGCCAAAGTGCACTCAGGACCCAGCAGCCTGGAGGGAGCGACCTCTTCCACAAACCACGAAGAGCCACTGTATCAGCAGTGGCTGGTGCATTGGCTCAGAGAGTCAGTTATTCAGGATCAAAGGGCCTAAAGGGGGTTGGCTTTATTTTTACAATGCTCTTTAAGGTTCAGAAGTAAAGACAACACAACTTCCTCGCTGTGACCACAGGATATCCTGTTGTAATTCTAAGACTGTCCTTTGCTGCTGCAGCCTGGACTCCTTCCCCTCTGGTCATCTCCCCATGTGAAAACCCCATCTACACATGGAAGCCTCCATGAAGGGTCTATGGCAAGTGGATCTTTTCTTTTTCTGGACAGCATACATAGCACTTGGCATACAGCAAGCACTTAACAAATGTTTGCTTACTGAATGAAAGAGCAAATGAACACATTTCCACTCTACTTGTGATCAGACACACTACACCTCACTAACCTCACTGCTCAGGATGGGCATTATGTCTCTAACTAAAGCTAAGCTGATTTGGGACAGAGACTATCTTAATGTTTTTCAAGCATTTCCAAGTGTTCCAGCAGTAATGAACCACACCTCCATCTCTTTGGAATCAATTTCAGCCTACATTGTGTTTTTAAATGGACCATTTAAATGAATGTAAGTGTAGCAAATATGACTCCACCATAAAGATGCCAATGGTGGTAGTGGTGGTGCTAATAGCAGCAGCCAGCATTTACTGAAGGTTTACTATATGCCAGAGACTGTGCTAATGCTTTACAGGAATGCTTTGATTTATTAATGAGTTTATTGTTTATTTATGGTAATTCATTATTAATGGTGACTGTTAATAAGTTGAAAGCATAAAAATATAGGCAGTCCTTATTAATACAGATTGTTAAGTCCAATGTTTGGAACTCTGCATGCTTTTCTGAGACATGCTGTAATAAGTTAGGTTTCCAGTCTACCCCAATACCTAAATGAGGGAGGAAAGTTCTAGACTAGTGGTGATTTGCTTGGTTTTATGGTCACGGCTGTCAAATTTGGAGGTTCCTAAATTCTAAGCTGAAAAACAGAATGTCTAAATGATGTTTTTCCTCATTTGCTTTCTCTAAGTGACATGTACTTTTAGAAACAAAGTCCAAAGAATCTCAATCATAATCAGGACCTCAAGAAGTGGCAACTGGAATTTGGACCACTCCACTTCCTGTTACAACTAATAATATGGACAGCAGGGCTGCAGCTGCAGGGCCGCAGGAAGCTGCTATGGAAAGCTGGGGAAGCCTGGTCAGGGTTCTTGGGTACAGGGCAGGCTGACAGTCTAATTCTCACCATGGAGCAAGCAAGGGCTCTACATGGTGCCCAGGATCTGATGGGTAGAAACACATGGGTCCCAGCAGTGAGAGAAAGTGGGTAAGGAAGGAAGGCCCCAAGCTGTAGGAACAGTGGCTGGGGAGAGAATTCCCAGATGGGGGAGCCATTTCAAAAGGAAGGTATAACAAGGTCAATAGCAGAAAACCACAGTGAGGAAGAGGCAGCCTCCACTGCCCATCGGAAGTCACATTTGAGAGTAGTTCTAGTGTTCACACTCACCAGCGCCAGGGAAGGCTCTGAAGCCCACAAAGATGCCCCAATGAAATCACCCCACTTCACAAGTACCCCTCCCTGGGATCTAAATACCAGATCTAACCCACACAGCTTAAGGCCCAGAGAGTAGACTTTCAGCTCAGCTCAGCTATAACTAGATAAAGGCCTATGTGTTTGGTTTTCATGCAAAACCCGAGAAGCACACTGCATAGGGCAGTTCCACAGATTCCAAGACAGGAAAGCTGATTTTCACAGTGAACAATAGGCTACTCAAAAATACCCATTTTTCATCTAGACTAACATAAATTAATTAAATAGTCACATTCAAGAATGTGTATTTTTTTTCTCTCTCTCTCACCACCAGGGCCATCTGAACAAAGAAGACTTTTTAAAAAATCTCTAAAAAATAAGTGCTATTTGAGATCTTTCACAGACTGGATAATGTTCCCTAATGGCTCAAAAATTCTAACATTTTATTCCTTCAACTGCCACCTTTTGTTGATTAAGGTTCATCATCATTCCCTAACCTGGTCTCAACCACTCTTCTAACATGTAGGCTTTCCACACGAAGGACTTGCCAGCCTTTCTATCAGGCTAGGCTATGCCTCACCATGCAGTGCCAAGCCCTGCTTGATTCGTAGCATTGATTCACACATGCTACTTCTCACTCTGTGTGCAGCTGGAAAATTCCTTTAGCCCCAGGAACCATGTCTTATCTTTTTCTGTAGTAACAGTACATTTAACCAGACTGCTAGTGCACAGGACTGAAAGATTTCCAAAGCACTTTCTTAAGTCATTGGGGCACACACGTGATCACCACCACTAGTGAGAAGAGGTGGCCAGGCTGGGAACCATCCAATCCACCCTACAGACAGGGAGACAGATTCAGGAGGAATTGATTGCATGTGGCTGGAAGCACCGCCAACACCAGTACTTCCCACTGCACATTTGAAGCTCTCTTTGCTTTCATAGGCACAACACATAAAAGGAGTCCTATAAGTATCTGTGACTAAAAAACAGCCTACAGTTCATGAAGTCTGCCTTGTTAATAAGAACAGTCACACTCAGTCATAACGCGTTGTTAGGTAAGGCTCTGCAATAAAACATTTTCCTTCTCCTGCTCAGCTTTTCTTCACCTTTTTCATTACCTTTTGAAAGTTCTTTCTATACTGACTGTAAACTTAAAATTAAACAAAGAAAAAAAGTCAGTGTAGGTCCAGGGACAAGGAAACACTTTAGTGGAATCTAAATCAAATTATAAGTTTAAAAAAGAAAATAAGCTGGGCATAATACTACACACCTGTGATCCCAATGGCTCAGGAGGCTGAGGAAAGAGGATTGTGAGTTCAAGGCCAGCTTCAGCAATTTAGCGAGACCCTAAGCAACTTAGCAAGACACTGTCAAAGGGGTAGGGATGTTGGGTTGGGGTTGTGGCTCAGTGGTAGAGCACTTGCCTAGCATGTGTGAGGCACTGGGTTTGATTCTCAGCACCACATATAAATAAATAAAATGAAGATCCATCGACAACTAAAAAAATATTTTAAAAGGGGGTGGGTAGGGATGTTGCTCAGTGGTTAAGCATCTCTGGGTTCAATCCAAGGAAAGAAGGAAACTGATTATAGTGTGCATCCAGAATTTTTTAGGCACTGAGAGTCAGTGAGATCAAATATACGCTACTCACAGAATTCTTTTGGAGCTATGGGAAAATCAAGAGGTGCAAAGTACAGGAGACTTGGATTCAAATCTGAGCTTCCTTCCTTCTGATGACCCACAAAGCACTGTCACTTTCCAGGTCCAACAAGCAGGAGAGAATATATTTTTGTCTTTACAGACATCACTTATGTGACTGATTGTTTCTCTCTTTCCACTGCCTACCAGGAAACTCAACAATAAAACTAATACAACTTTCTTAAAGGAAAAATGAATAAAGTCATATGAAACTGAGCCCTAACTTCATCTTTTCTTTAGTTCCTATTTCCTTTCCTCAATTCATACACTGGAAAAGAAAAATCTTGGTTTACTACATGTCTATATGTGAGCAGGAATTAAGTACAAATAAGTGTCCTTAGGAAATAACAACAGTGGCTAACATGCACAGAATAATCGTGCTTACTGTGCGCCGGGCTATGTTCCAAGCCTCTGTCATTCTCAACTTGCTGACGCCCCGTGACAGCCTATGGACAGGAGAGCCCCATGACACTTGAGGTCTTGCTGTGCCCCAGAATGGTGTTCCATGCCATTCTGTTTTGTTTTCTTGGCACCAGGGATTGAACTCAGGGGCACTCGACCACTGAGCCATACCTCCAGCCCTATTTTGTGTTTTATGTAGAGACAGGGTCTCACTGAGTTGCTTAGTGCCTTGCCATTGCTGAGGCTGGCTTTGAACTCGCGATTCTCCTGTCTCAGCCTCCCAAAGTGCTGGGATTACAGGCGTGTGCCACTGCGTCCAGCCCATGCCACACTGTTTATAGAAAATTCAGGGCATGCACTTCCAGGTTCCTTTACAAATTGTGTACATGTACTACCCTTACAGCAACATAAAACATACACAAAAAAGTAATTTTCTTTAAAAAATAATTTTCTTTAAACACTCCACAGACTGTTTATATTCTCCACATTCAAAATGGGGCCTTCCCTGGGTATGAAGAAAATCAGATACAGGAATCTGTCAAATGCTTTAAATGCCTCTTACATCATGAGTATAAGAGCATTTTCCTCACCGTAAAGCTGAAGAATGACAAAGTAGCACTTAAATATTTTTTTAACCTCCACATTCAGTTTAATGTAGTTGAAAGAATTTAAAAGTTAAAACACTTGGACTAATGAATTAAAGATCAAACAAGAAAGAAACATAATGTTTGCTTATAAAAATGGAAAAAGAGAAGAAATGAATAAAAAAGGAAAATTCATCTACTGTAGAGACTGCCTCCTTTGACCTGACTGGTTAAGATCACGGACAACTTTAGAAAGTTACATTTCACAGCAGCAAAGGAGAGCTCAGAGACAAGTCAAGGAAGCCCTGTGACAAGTCTCCAGTCCCTCAACCTAACAGAAAATCTTGCTCCTCTCCTTTGCACTCACCCCTCACACCCAACAGTTGTCCAGGCTGCCAGGCCACACTGAATTTCCTGAATGACAAAGGGAAAGAACACACGGGTAAAACCAGCCTGCCTGAACCTTTCTGGTCAGGAATGCAGGACTATGCTGTTCTTCCAGTCCCTAGCCCAGGCCTGACCCCAACTACAAACGCACCACACCGAGTCCTGGCTCACCTGCAGTCACAGCTCTTAATCTCCCCCAGCTTGACAAGAAGAGGAGCCTAGGAAGACACAAAAGCTACCTGGCCTGGAATGCCGAGGGAATATCCCAGGTGGGGCGCCCTGGAAACTTTCAGCTTCTGGGGCAGTCAGGCTTCTCCCTCTGCAACGGCCCCAGGACGAAGCTTGGCACTTCTGGCCAGTCCTGTCCCTTCTGGAGTTGTACTGGGAGCCCTGTGTGTTGGATTGTGACAGTCAGATCTCTGTACCAAATCTCCAGCTCAGTGCTCGCCCATGTTGCGCAAGGTGTGCTCTGCCAGGACATGCAGCAAGGCCGGGGATCCAGCCATGGTTCCCAGCTGTATTTATCAGGCCCTTCAAAACACCTTAAGGAAATGCTGGGTGCAGGGCAGTGTGGGAGGAGGAAGACTAGACCTGCTTCTCTCAACAAAAACACTGCTCCAACTCGGTCTGACACAGCAGAGAACAGTCTCCAGAAAGAGTCTAAGGATTTAAACAACATGTTGTTTTCCGGTAAGAGCATGCTTTGCATAGCTGTATACCGAATGCACCCACACTGGAACTTCTGATACAGTCTAATGACTCCCCAGCGTTCCAGACTCTTTGGAAAAAGCATTTAGTGGTTGGTTATTATTATGCACCGATAGCATGTTATCTTCCATCAAAGGTGTCAATCAATGCCATGTTTTAAACTCTTCTCAGCAACTGACAGGTCACAAGATCATTTTGTAGTCCCACAGGTGGACAAGTTGAAAATAGATACTATACCTTATCTTTACTGCCCCAGTACTGAAAAAAATTTGTTCTTCCTGGAACATAGTAGGTACTCATGAATGTTTGCTGCACCAACAGAACAGCCTGAAGAATCCAACCACAGTGTGAATAAAAGTACAGTGTGTGCTTTGCTGATTGAAATCATCACCAAGAATGTCTTTCCCACATTGAGTATATTACCAAATTATAGATGTAAAGAAAAATTTTCCTCCTTCACCAAAGAGATTTAAAAAAGATTTTTATAATTAAGGGTGGTTTTTTAAACTTGCAGGCAATGTAGTAAAATGAATATTAACCCAGATTTGAAACACTCTAAATAGTTATTACCAATCCATTTCAAAGCATTTGGATTTTGTAGTAAGCAAGGCAATACAGGTGGCAACAGAATTGCATTAACATAAAATCAAAAGGGCAGAATTTCTGAAGTTAAAATGAAAAGAAAGTGCAATTAATTCATCTGTGTGTGTTTCTGCATCTGATCGTCTCCATGGGGACAAAAAGTCCAGGAAACAGGTGGTCTAACTGGAATGATTTTCATTTTACAAGCCTGGGAGGAGGCAGGAGAAAGCTGAGGGAAGATAAAAATCAGCTTGCAATCTTTTTTTTTTTTTTTAATGTCCTAAGCAACTGGGCAGAAAAACAAATATTATTACACTCCAGCAAGCACCAGCAGGGTACTAACCAAGTATCCAATATTTTATTGCAAGCTAGACTTGCAAGCTAGAAACATTTCCATGAAAGTATTCTCCTAAGTTTATACCTGCCTCCCTGCTTCCAACTGAACAAGAGGAAACAGACAAGCACCTGAGGAATGGATGGGAAAATGGAAGAAAGGCAGGCAGTGGGGAGAGCAAAAACCCAGCCAGCACTGCGTCATCCTGAAAGCCACTTACAGGGTGGAATGTAGAGGCCCACATGTTCCAGCTCAGGTGTCGGAAGCTAGGCAGGTGGACCAAGCACCTGCGCTGTGGGGGAGACACGTGAGTCGGGGAGATGTGGCCAGGCACTTGGAGTTGTCCTGCCCTCACAAAGCTGTTTTATAGCACATCTCGAGAGGAAGCAGATGCAAGACACTAAAGAAATACTTTGGCAACGGTAAATCTCAACAGGTCAAAATAGAAGAGAACATAAGGGAGGGCTGGCTTTTAACAGGCCCCACCCTCAGCCAGAATTTTTCTAATTGCTACCTCTTAAGTCCTTCTGAGAACATCTATTATTAATGAACAGGATTTTTTTTGTTTAAATCTTAACAGGAAAGTTGACTTTAGTTATTTTCTCCTCACCAGGCTCTATCTTCTTTCTTCCTACATGGAAAAATAGTCCATTTTCTTGAAATAAACACATATACATACAAAATACTTAGCATCAGATGGCATAAAAATTAAACATTTAACTCAAAAAGTGCTTTAAGACCCACCATTTTCAGCAATGCTGTTTTTAAAAATCTAAGTGGGTTTTCATACACATGCCAGTGAATACACATACTTTATTTTTTCTAAGCTAGGATTAATACAGCTTACAATTTCCATTTGTAACAGAAGCAAGTTATATTCAAAGGAGTGTCATTAAGGAAAAAAAGTTTTCTCAGGCACAGAGGAAACACCTTTAAAAGCATACTTCTTCTAAAGTTGTTTTTTTTTCAAAGCAAGTAATTGAAAGCTATTTTATGGTGATTGGGTACAGCTGCATTTCACATTTGGAAGATTTTTCCCATTGCAAATTTGAAAATCAGACACTAACATCTAAGTAATGCCAATGTTTAAGGAACTTTAAACAAAATAAAAAAAAATATTCATAGGGAATTCAGTTAATCCCATCCAGCTTAGACAGTATTTCTACATGACAGAATTATTATACTTCTAAAGACATTTATGTTGGAAGAACTTGAACCTCTTGAAATAGGATAAAGTGGGACTTCCCTCTGGATAACATAATAAAGTTGAAAAGGGAGCAGGGAAGATAATTAAGCCCTGGCCTCCACAAAGACTGGAAGAGGCCCAGTAAGTTCTTCTAACGGTCACCAGCATGCATTTCTGCTAAGCAGTTGACGCAACATAGACAGGGTACCTGTGGTAGCCCTAAGGAGGTTGCCCGGGCATGTAGGAACAAGGGCTTCCCTACTCTGCATCTGCTGGGCAAAAATATTGGATTAAATATAATCAGCATGCCACAAATCGGCTCGACTAGTAAGATGAAGACTAGGAATGTTTAAGGATGGTTTAGCACTGTTTGGAATTTTCCCTAAATGCCCTGAATAAACTGTGCTATACTGTGCATGCAACACTGCTTTGAGTCCCATGCTACCCGACGTGTGTAATGCTCAGGCAGCTGTGTGCGCTTTATAACTAGCCCACCCCAAAGCCCTTGCCATTCCAAGTTCTGCTCTATTGGTTGGCAGGTCTTAACCTACTTAAAATGGAAAATTAAATGGAAAATGACTCCCTCTCTTCTCCAGATCTTATGTAATATGGTGCATGAATCCTTACTAGCCTATTTTACAAGCCACTGCCAAGCCTTCCAAAGTGAGTGTCCAAGGTGTCTCATCTTCATTTCTGCCTGCAAGGATCACGGTGCTCTCCATTATTTCACTCAAACACTGAAGATGCCCACAATCCCATGCTACACCTTATAAAGTTGGCCTGTTCTTCAGATGGCAAAAAGCACACCCCACCCCAGTGATCACAGAACTACAGTGGGTCATAGATACCTGCTCTACTGAGAGGCAGTGGAACCTGTGCAACTTCAACTAGCTGCAGAAGCAGCTCTTTCCCTCTCTGGCCTCGCTACTCCTCCCTCTTCAAAGACCTGTGGCTGGAGTCCACTTGGAGGGGGAAGTTCTTGCTTTTCTTCTTTCTCTTCCCTACCAATGTGTGCCATGGCAACAGGTTCTAATTCTGCAGGTCATGAAGGAAAAGAAACAGAGGCACATTGTTACCAGTACAGTGCTTCTCTCTTATCTACCTACAGACCTCGCCCCTGCAGGACAGCAGCTACCAAGTGGCAAGCATGATCTCCCAGAGCTGGGGTCTTCCATGATGCAAGGACTTGCCGACGTCTTCTTTACTCCTCCCACTTTCCACATTCAGTTGTTAAAGGAACAAGTTGGCCTAAGCCACGGAGTGAAGAGCAGTTTCAGTAACATACAAGGAATAATTTACCATCCAGGCAGAGCTTAAAACACAGATATTAAAAAGGTTGACAAAGCCAACTTGGAGTCCTGCACAGTTCTTTATAAACCAATGAATGCTCCTTCATTCAATGCAACTTGATACAGCAGCAATTCTTTCCTTAATTTCTCATTCCCCAAACTGGGATAGGAACCCAGAAGATACTTGGGAAAATGAGATCCCTGTCCATATGGAGAGAAATTAAATAATGAAATAAGAACAAATACATAGAAGGAAAATATGGAGGTGCTATGGGAAGCCAATTAAATAGGAGTATGACTCACTCTGGGATTGGATGAACTATATAAAATGAAGAATTAGTTAAGAAATTTCTGCAGCTCAATTTTTCAATGACAATATGGAAAGCCAAAACAGCATCTTTTCTTTCCTGTTTAAAATACTTTTAAAATTTCAACATCGTATCTCAATAAGAAAGAAGGCTGGGAAATGAAAGGTTCTCTGTTACTGAAAGTGTTTCTGTCAGAACTAAAAACTGACTTGGTTACAATCAGAGACATGTAATGCCATTAGTCAGAACATACAATAAAAAAAAGACTATCCAAAAAAAAAAAAAAAAAAAAGGTAGCACTAGTCAAATCCTTGAACACAGATAAATTCTCTAAAGGAGATGAAATTTCACAAGAACTAAAAAGGTAACCAAGTTACCACCGAATTCATATCAAAGATCTCTCCATGATGGACAGCTCAGGAAGAGACATGAGACAGAAATAATGCTGAAAAAAGTTTGTTGAACTAGAATGTACAACAAAGGGAAGAGGGATAAGATGATGAGAATGTAGAATTAGAATAAACTCCCTGGAAGGTCTCGAATCTAAGTGAAAAGAATTCAAGTTTCCTACAAGAGACACCTTCCATTCATATGAAATGTCCACAAGAAGCTTATCTACGGAGACAGAAAGGAGGACTCCAGCTGACTAGGACTGGGGATCTTGAGATAAATGAAGTGACTTCTATCAGGTAGAGTGTTTCTTTTTGGAATGATGAGAATATTTTAAGATTGTGGTGAAGGTCACACAATTATGAATACACTTTAAAAAAGCATTTACTGGTTTAAAGGGGGTAAATATTATGATAGGTGAATTGTATTTCAAAAAAGCAGTCAAAGCACAATGAGACAAAAAGCCACTAAAAAATCTGATCCCAGTGAAAACTGAGGGAATGGGTTATTTTCGGAAGCTGGGGGGCCCCTCACAAAGCCATGGTGAGGTCCATACTGGACAGTTCACACTCCATTTCCAGAACTCTCAGAGGCCCTCTGAGGCAATCTCCAAAGTCCAACCTGGATGAACCTGTGACTTGGTCTTCCAAATCTTACTTGAAAGAGGAGATGTTGGTGGAGCTCAGTGGTACAGCACTTGCCTAGAATGTACAAGGCCCTAGGTTTAATCCCTAGCCCAATCAATCAATCGATAAAATTATACTTGAAAGCAACTGCAGGTGACTGAAGAAAATAAGGAGCTCAAATGTAATTCTAATTGATTATATCTTCATGTGGAAGAGGAGTTTAGTCCATAATAAAACACAAATATCTCCCAAAGACATGTGCATAATTCACCAAATTAATTAATTGCTGAGAACTTCACTGTGAAATCGGAATACAATCTTAGAACAAAGAGAGTCCTGGATAATTCCTCCAAAGCTCCACCTGTCTGCTGTCTGAAAGGCACCAAGTTGGAGACCTGAGACCAAACCTACTTGAGACCAAAGCTGCCTGAGCCCATCTCCAGAAACATTTGGGAGCCTGTCTGGGATAGGATATAAAAGTAAAGGCTCTTGCAGGCTGGGGTTGTGGCTCAGTGGTAGAGCGCTTGCCTAGCATGTATGAGGCACTGGGTTTGATTCTCAGCACTACATATAAATAAAATAAATAAATAAAGGTCCATCAACAACAGCAAATTTTTTTAAAAATAAGGGCTCTTAAATTCCCTGTATGATTTTAATACACATCTGGGTCTAGAAACTACTCAATTAATCAAAATCCTTAACTTTCTTGAGAAGAAAAGAAGGGTGCAAAGAAGTCAATTAAATGTTGCTCAAGCCACCTGGTTCAGTTCAAGAGAACCACACCTGTGGTGTAGGTGTGTAGGGGCGAAGGGAGCACTTCCTTAAAAAATCCTGGCCTCAAAACAGTGGTCAAGATCCCATCATAAGGGCTGGGGTTGTGGCTCAGTGGCAGAGTGCTTATCTCACACATGTGAGGCACTGGGTTCGATCCTCAGCACCACATTAAAAAAAAAACAAAATAAAGATATTAAAAAAAAATATATCCCATCATAAGATACTCTGGAGAACAATGTCTAACCTGTGGTCTGCAAGATAAGTGACCTTGAGACTGGGCTGTGAAGAGAGTTCTTAATATGCAGGGAATTCACTGCTTTGCTGAGTGCCCCAGGGGGACCTGATGCCCAATAAATAGAACTGACTGGTGAGGAAGGAGAATCTTTTTTAACTTCACAGGCCAGATCTGACTGGAAAGATTTTTTTTTTCCCACATGAGCCCAGTGTTATAAAATAAACATCAAGGAATATAAAAGCTAATCCTTCATCCTCTCAGCTGCGCACAGACCCAGTGCTGTCCGCAAAGAACAGGGCAGACCCTGGAAGATTGACCTTCACAGATCATGCTAAAACCCACTTGAAAAGTGCCTGGTGAATGCTCTGGTTGACGTGCACCAAGCCATTACATTACCGAGCAGTGTGCTTCTTACCGATAATTCCACTGTCCTTGCTTTCCAGGGTGGAACTAGGGCTGCTAATGGTCTCACAGGGACTTTTGTTGGCTGCCGTCTTGCTGACACAGCTATTCAAGGTTGAGCAGGGGCTATCGGTGCTAGGAGATGCCGTGCTGCTTGTTAGTGTGGAGCAAGGACTGATGCCTTGGCTCAGAGCTGTGCACTGCAAGATGAATGGAAGGAGGAGTTAGCGCAGCTGATATAGGACACTTCAACACATGCTTTTGTTTTTGATGCTAAAACAATAAACTAAAAACAGGAAAATGGAAGGAAATTCTAGGAGGAGACATGAATAGACATAAATATATACGTGTGTATATGCATACATATATACATATATAGTCTTCCACATGTTAAAAGAGAAGTATCTTTGTCCTGTTCCCCTCCTTTGTGATTTTACTTTTTATTAAAAGGGCAGTATTAACAATAATTTAGTGAATCAGAAATGGCAAACAGGCAGACTTCCTTTCATTTAAAGTCTGCAGAAAACAAATGGGTTATTTGACCTCTGTACGGAAAACCTGGGGACTGTTTTTGTAATGTTTCACGAGCACAGCAGCCTGATTCATTCTTGAAGATTTATGGGCTCCGAGATCAGGAAAGGAGCCTCGTGGCCACTGTGTCTCAATCAACCCAGGACATTTCCCTCACAGAGACCCTCACAGCGGTGGTAGTTGTAGGGGGAGGTCCAGCTCCTCACTGCTGCTCACAGGCACACATCTTGGAAGCGGCAGAGTGCTGCTGGCTGCTGCTCCCTCAGACAGGCACGCCTTCCCTGTCCTTCCCCGTAGATGGACCATTTGATCTCATTTTGTCTCTGCCTCATCTCCTATAAATCTTTTCCTCACCCCACTGCCCCTCCAAAATCCCAACAGCTAAAGAGGCATAGGAAAGCAAATACCAAAGCAGCCAGATGAGAAGAATAGTGCTATAAAGATAAAAGTGATATCATTACAAAGGAATTCTTTTAGCCACTTTAATTCATATAGCTGCTATTCTCCAGGGAGTGACTAGAAGGTTAATGTGGACATTTTCTTAAGTTCTGCTCCCTTCTGCTTTTCCCTAACCCCCTCTCTACAAACACCCAGAAACAAACTGTTGCAATAAATTTCAATACACAACAGCCCAGAACTCATCTGACCAAACAATGACTTCCCCCCTCATGGGGAGGGGAAGATTGGTTATCGCTTCATTCATCCTCTGAGCAGGTATGAAATGCAGTGTCTTCCTTAGGCATTACCATGGTTTCATTTTTGTCTTCAATGGTTATGTGTGTGGCACTTGGGATCCCTTCTCCCAGTAAAAATCCCAGCCTTGTCAACAGTTCTTGAGCTGCCGGGGAACAGCTCGGTTCATTATCGGCCTTTGCTTCTGGAACAAAGAAAGAAAACAATGAAGATGCCCCTCTGGGGATTTTCAGCTTCGCATCTGGATGAGTTCGCACTACAGCTGCTTGTCTGGCACTTTTGTGTATTTTTATAAAATGCACCAAGCTTGACAATGTGGCTTGTCCTCCAGCAATACATTCTAATTAAGAGGCCGTGACAGGTTAAGAAAACAGTAACAGAGAAATTCCAAGTTTAAAGGTGAAATATTTGACCTGAACCAGAAATGCCCAGTGTTGTTATCTGATAGCAATTCCTATTCCCAAGCCACATGGAAAAAAAAATGAGTACTTCAGAAACCCCTTTGGGTAGGAAAAGTCTTCCCCTTCATCTTGGCCTTAAAGGGCACAGTGTGGCCAATGCCAAAGCGGGCTGAAATAATGTAAAACCCAAGTCACGCATCCAGAGAAAGACCCAGGCTATTTAGATGCAGGGATAAAACTGAAATCTAAGTTCTCATTAAACTAGGCAGGGGCAGGAAGACCTTGGTGGAAAACCTGCATGTTCCTCAGCAGTGATGGTCAAAACCAGAACTCAAACTCAAGCACCAATAACTGAGAAACCTCATGGAAACAAAGATTTAAAAGACTCAGTGAAACATGTGCTCCAAAGACAGGTTTCAGCAATGCACTGCTGTCCATGAAGAGATGTAGAAAAATCAGCCTATATTCTCAGAATGCTCCCCAGGTAATGCTGGGAAGTAGGGCCTTTCCCAGATTGTCCCTGAAGTTGGGTCATTTGGCTTTTTGCATTTAAGAGAATACTATAATCGGATTTTAATTTAATGTTGAGCTGGAGGTTTACCTTGTATCCAAAAGCATACAGGACACTTAATTGTGGTTGACAAAATATCAAAATCATCCTATTGCCTCTCTCACATTTTTAAGTCAGCATCCACAGGGATAAAATCACATACAAAGCAAACCAAGATTACACAAGTCCAACTCAAGAACAAATAATGCACAACATACAATACAGCCACTCAGTGTTTTACTGTGTCTTAATTATCCAGACACCAAAATCCATCCGTACATGCACCTATCTTCTCTAGATGTAGAAATCTAGAGATAATGGTAGAGGTCTTCGAAAAACAAAACAAGAAAGAACAACACAGGGATGTTCCTTTTGAGCTATAATGTCAACAACAAGGTTTGGTATTAAGATGCCTTTGTAAGGAACTGCAAAAATTAAAATTAACAGAACTTTTGAGAAGACCATCTGTACTATTCTCATTCATATATCAGTTTTGCTAAGTCATGCACCCAGGATAGCAGCTGTGAGGGGAACCAGGCTGGCAATATCTTTAGGAAAGGAAAGGCACCCCACCACTTGCTGGTGTTCAACGTTTGGGGTAGGGAGAAGAGCTGTTTGCAGCTTATATATTTTTTATTCACTCTAGAAAACTGCAGGCCTAAGGTAACCAAGGCCTGATTGTTTTGGGTTGAGAGAGCCCTAATGTTTCCAGATTGTTTGCATTCAACTCATAACAGGAGGGATCAGTAGCCTCATGACAACTCCCAGTAAGGGAACCACCCAGGGAAGGTGGACCACACCCCTATGCTGCTCTACAGAAGGTCCCTTCCCACCAGAGACTTCAAATCACTGTTAGATTCTCAAGATAGATGGGCATTTGGGAACAGAAGGCGTGAACCAAACAAAATCTACACAACTCAGGCACACCTAAGGGCTGAACCATTCAGTAGAGTATGGGGCTCCCCTCCCCTTATGCTCTCCGCTATGATGCCCCAAGGCTCAGGCAGGGTTGCTATTTTATCCTGGGTGGCAGGTGGACTAGAGGGCGAGCACAAGACCCAGGTGGAAAGGGGAAGAAGTGGGTAAGGGGGTGGATCTCCATGGTTTATCTACTCCACCACCTCCTTTCCTTTCGAAACAACCTCCATACTGCCACACAATTGTGACAAGGCCCCAGAAAGTCTAGTTTCTGGTTCAACCTGAAACACTCTGGGGAAAGAGCCAGAAACTACTCCCAGTTGGCAGCTGCTGTGGAGGCAGAGTGCAGTTGTACACAGGCAGTTGCCACAGAACCTACCCCTGCAATAAACACAGGCACAGCTTATGGCTCACTGGAGACTCGTTTGAAAGCCCCGGATCTGTGTAGGTCCTACATGAAGCAGAGAGACACTACTGCCCCCAGCAGTCAAGGGCACCTCCACACTGGGGCTACAGACACCCCAGGTTTTCAAATTAAAAAAAAATCTAACAACATCTAGTTATCCAAAAATCATCCCCCTTCAAGTGAGCTAAGGAGCAGTAGCAATTTCAGGTTCAATGGCTGAGTTTAAAAGAGACACCTTGACTATTCTCAAACCCTACTGGGGTTCAGGATGAATGGAGACATTCTTTATGTCATTTTGCATCTATTAAGCTACTACATTTTTTTTTTCTTCCAAAGGCTTCCTGTGTTTTCAAATTTCATTCATTCTTCTATCATGTCATCCTAGTGATCGTCTCTTTAAAAGTCTGAATGCCTTAATCAACATCAAGTCGTCCATGTCTTGCCTTCCCTAATGTACAGTCCTCTCTCACTGAACTGTTTTTTTTCTGGTAGAAGGACCCCTGGGTGAAGAATGACAGTGTCATTCTGGGAGAGAAGAGTTGCCTGGGAACTCAACTGGGTGCACTCCATTGTGAAATGCATTTCTACTTTTGTAGTTGTTCACCAAATACTGTGCTCTGAATAGCCAGATGATCTGCATTAAGCTAATTATTACTCCAATATAACCTCCAAATCAAATTGTAATGGGCCACTAAATGGAGAGTCTATTTTCATTCATGTAGTTAATATTAAATCACTCATCAATAATGGACATACTTTACCCATTATCAGTGGGATAAGGGCTAGAAAGAAGACAGACCCTGTTTCACTTTAAATCTCACAGATTTAAATATCCAAAGAATTTGTGTTGGCTGTATTTGGAACTGAGAGAACGACTAGCCTTACATTTCCTGGGAATCTGTTAGGCTCAGAATGGTCAGTGATACTCTTCCCAATAATTTTTTTTTTTGTACTAGAGATTGAACCTAGGGGTGCTCAATCACTTAGCCACACCACCAATCCTTTTTATTTTGCAGCAGGCTCTCACTAAGTTGCCCAGGCTGGCTTTGAACTTGTGATCTTCCTGCCTCAGCTTCCAAGTCGTTGGGATTATAGGCATGGAACCACCACACCTGGCCCAATAATGTCTTCATGGACTCCTCAACATCACATCCTTGTGGAAGGCTAACCCATGCAGAAAGGTAAAGGAAAATTATTGAATCGCTTCCTGCCTACCTCTTTTCAACTTTTCAAACCCTGTTGGACTGTGTGTGAAGCACAAACACCAAGGAGCAGTCCACCAACTGACCAGCTCCCCAATGACTGTCAAGGTAACTTCAAAATCTCAGTGCCCTTCCAGTCTTCCTCTTCCCCTTTTCTACACTACAGAAGATGTACACATGATTCTGGGCCCTTCAGGTGTTGAACCTCAATTTCCTCATCAGTGATGCACCATACCCACTTCCTATAGATGGTGAGCCTCAAAACCAATAATGTCAGAAATACGTTATAAACCACAAGATGCTATAAAACTGGTCATTATCTGCATCAGTTCTAACACTAAGAGCCCACACTTCCTACTATTTCATTTTCTGGTTTCACAAGTTCATATGGGGAAAAAAAAGTTCACACATATTTACAGATGTGCTTAAATTTCTCTTACCTAAAAATATAGTTATTTATAATTTTGCTGGCCCAAATAGCTTTTACTGAACTCAATATTCCAAGCCAGTAAATTCCCTCCATTTGCTGATTGCCAAAGGGTCTCAATTTGGCTCACACTGCTTCATTTCGCATCTAATGATCCTCTCTTCTAAAGCCTCTGTTAGAATGTGTGGGTCCCTGGAGGTTCAGTGGTCATTCCATAAAGAGGACCTCTTCACCCTTATCCTCCTCACACTCCACAGAGCACTGGGCATCATGGACAACATCTGGCTACTCACTAGCTACATGACCTTGAACAACTGGCTTAATGCCAAGTTTCCAAAATAGTACATGTTGAAATTGTCACCAAACTTTATCATTTCTTCTTTCAAAGTATCTCACTTAGCTGTAAGTCTCCATTCTTTCAAGTGTAGGTAACTTGCAGGGTTTGGATCAATTTTTTCATCTCTATTTTTATTGTCTTCCTCTCTTCTAAGCCAATAGATTCTCAAACATTCTGGCATCAGGACTCATGCCCCAAAATTAAAGAGGACTTCAGTTTATGACAATTATATCGTTGATATTTATCATAGTAGAAATTAAAAATATAAATTTTTAAAATGTAAATTCATTTTAAAATAAAACATTACATGCTAATTAACATTTTAATGAAAATAACTATACTTTCAACTTAAAAAGTTAAAAATAATAACATTATTTTACCTTTTTACAAATATCTTTACTAGCAGATTTAATAGAAAACTGCCGGATTAGATCTTTTTCTGCATTCATTGTGTTGGGATACGTTTTTTGTTTTGGTGCTAGGAACTGACCCCAGGGCCTCTTGAGCACTCTACCACAGAGCTACACCCCAGCCTGTTCTGTATTTTAAACGAATCTCACTAGAAGAAATGGCACATACTTGTATCTCAGAGAGGGAGGCTAAAGCAGGATTCCAAGTTCAAGGCCAGCCTGGACAACTTTGCAAGATACTTTCAAAATTAAAAATAAAAAGGACTGGGAATGTCACTCATTGGTAAACCACACTTGGGCATAATCTCCAGTACCACAAAAAATAAAAAATTAATAAATGGATCTTCTACTCACGTAAAATTTTATAACATCATGCTTTGAGTCAATTAGAAAATGTTGATTTTGAAAATCTTAAAAAATGTTCACTCATTTTGTTACACAATATCAAAATATCATATTCATTAATATTACCACAGATCTTAACTGAAACGTGTTAGGAAGCCATCAAGCTCAACATGTCAGATGCAAATTTCTCCAAAAAACTAATTTTCATTTAAAAGGTCAAGTTTTAGCATTGACAAGTTTTAGCATTGACAACTAATCTTGTGAAATGTTTTTATTTTTTATTTTTTTAAACTGAAGTGACAGGCTGATTTCATTCCTTTTGAAGAAAATGTGTGACAAGTGCTCAGTTCTGAATAGCCATAGTTTGCCAGTGATTACATCAAATAAAAATGATGTTTCATTTAAAATGTGGCTAGTTCAGCTTGCAATTCAAACAATCACACAATGCTGTGCCTTGAGACACCTATCACACTTCAGCATGCAGCAGAAATGCTTTATGCAGACTTCCCACTTCACCGCACAGAATACTAAAAAGATAGGTATTCAAGGGTCAAGATTTAATAACATTCATTATTTTTAGTGCTTTGTCAAGGACATTATTCAGTGAATTATCTTGTCTGATTCAAGTATGCAGCAGTGAGGAGTACCAAGACAAGGTAGTCGGTACCCTTGCCTTGAAGAACGGGTATTGGAAGTTTTACTATTGATTTTGATTATTATAAAAAGAGTTTTGACCTTACAAATCCCTGACAGGATCTTGGGACACCTTAGAATTCCACAGCCTATATGTGGAGAAGCTCTGCAGATATCTAAATTATGTCAAAGCAAATTCCTTTTCTTAAAAATAAATAAAAACTACAGCCACACACTGCCCTCACCCTGCCAACTAATTCCTCATGCTCCCCCTATCTATCTGCTCAACTTCTTGGGATTAAAAGAAGGGCCTATCTCAACAGTTCTGCTTCCTCATCTCAACAGTTCTGCTTCCTCATCACTTATCTATATAACCTCAACTTATTCAC
Source organism: Geosciurus inauris (assembly GCA_004024805.1). NCBI lineage: Eukaryota > Metazoa > Chordata > Mammalia > Rodentia > Sciuridae > Geosciurus > Geosciurus inauris. The sequence goes on from PVHX01001686.1 coordinate 65,944, forward strand.
CTTTCCAGTGCTCCTGAAACAATCCTACTAAGCATATAAATTTTTTTCTTCTCCATTTTTAAAAATAGTACACCCTCTCTTCTGATTTTCCTGTTGATTTTTGACCTTGCGAACTCTGTCCTGCACGGGAGAAAGTAGCAATTGTCATAAGAGATCGAAAGAAAACCCTCGGTCACCAGGTCTTGTGGGTGACTTCTACCTCTGGCAGGTGCTTCTTCCACCTCTTATTCATAGCTTGTAAATAAAAGATCAATGTTTCTTAGTCTTCTTCTCTCAAAAGATACTAGGATCTTCTTCCCTAGTCTAATTTACCTCACCATCTTTCTTCTGAGCATATGGCTGCCCAGTTTACACGCTGAGTGAGCTGCTTCTTGAAGCCCGGTTTGATTTCAGCTGCTGGTTGGACACTCTTGCCTCAATGTTCTACCAGCACCTGACGTCAACATGCCTGAAACTGAGCTCGGACTAGACCCTGGGATCCCTTCCTCCAGTGTCCTCCTAGTGCAGCCACAGATGGGGAGTTGTCATCTTTGTCGCTTACGGCTCCCAGGTCCTCGCCACCTCAACAGTCTCCCCATTCATCCTCTTCTTTCTGACCCTAGTCCAATTTGAGGCTTTATTCTCTCATTTAATTATTGAGCTTGTTTTCTTATCATTCTCCCTGATCTTAGTCTCTTCCTACCCCCTTCCATCCTACTTTGTTGCCAGAATCTATGGTCAAAATGTTTGTGGGTATTCCCTGTCCCCAGATTTCTATAATAAAATCCTAACCCACAGGGTGATAATATTAGAACATGGTGCCTTTGAGAGGCTATGCCCTCATGAATGGGATTAGTCATTGATAAAAGGAGGGGCTTGTGGCCCCTTTCATTCTGTGAGGTTAGGAAAAGATGGCTATCTCTGAACCAGGAAGTTGATCTTCATCAGACATGAAATCTACAGACACCTCAATTTTTACTTCTTGGGATCCTGAACTGTGATAAATCAATTTCTGTAGTCTATAAACCAACTTGTTTATGGTATTTTTGTTACAGCAGCCTGAATGGACTGATATCTTAAGGAAGGGCATCAATTAAGTCTTTCCCATGCTCAAAATCTCTACCTGCTGAACTCTCAATTTATCACACAGCTTCCATTATTTCCTCCTTTGAATTAGTCACTCTGTATACAGGTCTTTACTCCCCCACCAGACACTAAGGCTCAGTGAAGAAAGGACCAACGCTTGATGATTTTTTCCCCCAATACTGGGGATTGAATCCAAGGATGCTCTACCACTAAGCCACATCCCTAGCCCTTCTTTATTTTATTTGAAACAGGGTCTCATTATGTTGCTGAGGCTGGTCTTTTTTTTTTTTTTTTTTTTTTTTTTTGATACCAGGGACTGAACTCAGGTACTCAACCACTGAGCCACATCCCCAGCCCTGTTTTGTATTTTATTTGGAGACAAGGTCTCACTGAGTTGCTTAGTGCCTCACCATTGCTGAGGCTGGCTTTGAACTTGCGATTCTCCTGTCTCAGCCTCCCAAAGTGCTGGGATTACAGGCATGTGCTACTGCACCCAGCTTGAGGCTGGTCTTGATCTTAAAATCTTCCTGCCCCTGGAGTTACTAGGATCATAGGCATAGGCCACCACACTCAGCTTGATTACTCATCTTAAATAGCATCTAGCATAGTGCCTTTCACAGCTTAAGGATTCAATTAATATTGCCAGACATGGTGCTGCACCCTGTAATACAGACACATGGGAGGCTGAGACAGGAAGATTGAAAGTTCAAAGCCAATCTTGGCAACTTAGCAAGACCTTGTCTCAAAATAAAAAAATAAAAAGGGCTGGGAATGGACAAACTTAAGCCTTTATTTGAAACCTCTAGTCTTTCTAGATGTTTAAGAAGTGATAGAATATGTTAAAAGGAAAGGTAGTAAATAAAACATTTGTACATTAAAGAAAAAAAAGGCTGGGGATATAACTCAGTGATAAAGACCCTGGTACCAGAAACAATCCCCAGTACCAAAACATTTAAAAAACGTATTTATTGAAGGTAATGTAGAATGAATGCCTTCTCTATCTCTAGCCCCTCTCCCACTGGACACATGCCAGGCACACCCACTCCTAAATTCTCATCTAACTAAATTTCATTCAGCCATTAGATAAATGGTGCATCACCATTTTAAGAAGCTGAAAACTAAAGATAAAGCAGAATTAAGGTTACTTCTTGAGAAAGGCAAGAGAAAGTGATCAGAGGAAATACACAGTTACGTTTATCTCTTAACTAGGTGATGGGCTGATAAATGCCATTATTCTTTCTACCTCTTTAGTACACTATGTATTTGAATGTCTGAAATAGTAATCAAAAACGTATCCTTAATGAAATATTTAAACATTATCTAAAAGACCGCCTCTTCTGCATTTAGTTTTTCTGTTATTTCATATGGGTCAATTTCATTTGCTAACCAGACTACCAGAAAAAATGTTTCATCATATTCTGAGATTAACTCATGAGATTAAACACTTTCTCATCCCTCCCCATCAAAGCTTGCTCAAGTTGCTAATGATATATTAAAGCAAACCTAAATGAATATGGTTGTCCCTAATTCAAAGAAATAAAGCTGTGAGTCCTAATTTGGGTTTTTTCTTTCCCATTAAGGCAGAGGTACTATTTGAGGGGGTAAATGACATTTCTCCACAAATAACAATATGTTATTTTAATTGATAGGAAGCTTATTTATAAAGAACCTATCTTATGTGCCACATAGCTTATTAGGACCATTAAACAGGGAAAAAAAAAAAAGAAGATTCGTATTGTATTTGAGGCTTCATTAAGTCAATCTTTTTTTTTTTTTTGGCCAGAGTAGAAAATGCTGTGCGCAGTGACACACTCCCATAATCCCAGGGATTCAGAAGACTGTGGTTAGGAAGATTATAAGTTTGAGGCCAGCCCTCAGCAATTAAACAAGACCCTGTCTTAAAATAAAAAATAAAAATGACTAGAGATGTAGCTCAGTGGTAAAGTACCCCTGTGTTCAATCCCCAGTACTAAAAGAATAAAAATACTAAATATGGTAGCCTGATTTTTCCTAAAGGTGTGTCCAGGTAAATGTAAACTTCAATAAATAGTTTCTTTGCTTGCCAAAAACAACAACAAAAACAGGTCAGATGGCTAAAGTGACACACAACACACAAATTACACAACAGAATTACTTATAAATTAATTAACAAAACCTAAGGGCTTGGTGCTTTTGTTTTACTTTGATTTAAATTTCAAACAATGAAAAATTAAGAATTGATATAGCTCTATGGCCACCAAAGCAAAAGTGAGGCAGCACAGTCTGAAAAGAGTATTTCAAATATTTAGGAGTAACTTGATATTTCACGAATCTATATGAAAGTAGACATTTCACAAGAAGCTGTTTTCAATAGCCTAGTGAATACTGACATGCTATTATTAACAGCACCCAGAAATGTCAGAGAGACTTAAATAAGAATACACAAAGGAAGTATGGGAAGCAGAAGTCCAAATTTTAAAGTGTAACTTAAGAGATAATGCTGGTCTCTAACTCTGGAGTTTGCCCATCGTGTGTCTGTACATGCCTGGGTTAATAAACTCAATTAGTTTTAGCTCCAAAGCCTCTCCTTTAGGTTCAGTGACCTGTGCATAAAATTTACACTTTAACATGGCAGTCTTTACTCCACTGAAATGTAAAAGATTCCATGAGTGTTACAAAGCACATCACCCTTTGATAACTGTCAAGTTCAATTCTGTTGGGCAACCTCCTCTTCCTCACCAATGGAATAGCTGCTGCAGCTCATACCAGCACTGGGGCTATTTCACACAGGACCATGTGCCCACAAACATGAACCACACCCCAATTCCACACTAAAAGAAGTGAAAATGTACCACATTTCTTAATCGGAGCCCAAATGGAAACCTCAGGTCCTGTATGTGCAGCCCGCGTATGGTGCGATTTTGGGCCCCAGCGTCCTAAAGAGGCTGAATAAGAGAGTTCAGGTCTCAGGAGTGAGCTCACATGCAAATTTTGGCCACTTCAGCCAGGCCAATGACTCCTCTTGAATTTAACTCGGCCCATAGCCAAGCCCAAGAACACCCCTGCTTGCCAAGAAAGATGGCCAATTCTGCCTTGGGCAAGGGGAGAAAAGTTGACAATGGTAACTATTTATAACCTCCTTACCTGGGCCCATAAAAATCCTAACTCACTCTCCCACTCTTGCATAAGGAGTGCCCTACACAGAAATCCCAACAACCCTCTCAGTCATGGAGGAGGAGGTCATACCATGGTGTCTTGGCCAGTCACAACACCAGCACTACGATCTGCCAGGACTACAACAACTGGACGGGTGGGTGGGGATGAGGGGCAGGGGTGGCAGGCTTAATCTGAAATGTTCAAGACCACTCAGGAAGTTCAATGACAGATATTCACACCAGGAGTAGATTTTTGTCTTCCTGTTCACACACAAAACAGAAATGACAGAACAGGTGGCCTGCACATGCAAATGCACACCCAAGAGAGATTTCCTGTATCAGTCACAGTTGTCCTAACTGGACATGCAGTAGATTCTCCACCTTCTCACACACACCCAGTGCCGTGCCCTGCTCTGCCCAAATCAGTGGCAAGAGCCTCTTCTACCACACAACTGGGGCCTGGCCAGAAAGGACAAGGGTGGACTTCATGCCAGGATGCCTACAATAGCACCTCTTGTTGGCCCAGTGTGCCCATGCCATTTCCTCCTCCACCCATCCGAAACTTCCTGATTCCAGCTTCTGTCAACGCCCGCTTTCAGCTCATTTGGAGCTCTGTTTTCACCACCACTCTAGTCCACTCTCCTACCACATCCTACTTCCTGACATACATCACTAGAAACACAATACACATGTAAGCTGCAATACAGAAGGGCTGCCCCCTTCAAACAATGAGGCTGAGGAGGGGACCTGGTCTTCCAAAGTGGAAACGTGGATGCATTTTCTTTCCTAAGTTTTCTTTGAGCATTACTACATAAACGTGTGTCCACTCTGGGGGCTAAACTAGCTACTATAAAGAGGCTAATAATCTTAACGTCTTGTTTCAGCAGGAAAATGATGTAAAGATCAAAACATTCAAATTAAAGACTATAGAGTTGTGAGGTCCAAACTCTCCAGAAAAGTACAAATAGGTAAATCTTGAATTGACTTTAAAAAATAAAGAATTATTAATGAATTTACAGCATGCTACAAGTTCATAGTACCTGTTATGCTTATTTTTGGATTTAGACAACCCCCCCACCCCGCAATATACAATGTCTTCATGAAAACGTTTCAATCAATTTGGATTTTTGGGGGGGGGTCTCTACATCCATATCACCTAAAGAAAAATTTCAGAGATTGAAAGTTACCAAATGCCCTTAAGAAAGCTATAATAAGCTTTGTGTAAAGTTTCAGCTTTTCAGCTAAAGACTGGTGCTGAATATTTTGAAATGGTAAAGTATTAACAAGACATCTCACTGTCTACTGGCTAACTTTTCATGTTCCTCAGGCTCAGAGGAAACAAAGCCCAACCCTTAACGCCATGTACAACCACTCAACTATTCTCACCCTGCATATATAATTCCAAGAATTTACACCAGCCAAACAGATCTCTATAAACTGCCCAAGGAAAAATCCTCCCAAATACATTCAGTTCAGCACAGTGTTCTGGCAGGGGCATTCCAGGTTCCTTCAGAAATGGAGAGCCATTCCAGACAGTCTTCAGGGAGGAGGGAGAAACTGAAAACATGTCCTTACCATTCTCACTTGGTTCTGTGGGCTTGGACACTTCTCCGAACGGGATTATAACTGTATCTCCAGGCACCCTGGGGCTTTCCACATACTTGGGCTTCCTGACGGGACCTGCAGTGGGAAAGATCTGAGTGTGGCTAATTTTTTCCAGATGCAAATAAAGCTTCAGAACATACAGTGTATGTCCTTACCAGGACCCAAATAACTAAAGGAAGAGCCAGCCCCCTCCCCTCCCATGAACACACACACAGTTCAGAGCAGATGCGGGATCACCCAGTCTGGGCTGCTGAACAGGGTAAGCTCAGCTTGGAGAACATAAACTCTGACAAAAATGAAACTTGGTCTCACGCTGTGAAGTCTCTACAGCTGTCTTCAAGGTGATTTTGACATGTCCAAACCTGGATGGCCTGTGGTGAAGGTTTTATGGATGGATATATATATATATATATAAATTTTTTTCCTCAAACTGGGATGAAGATGATTTCATTGCTTGGTATTTCCAAAGCTGGAAGGCAAGGACTACAAACAGCCAGCTGTAATATCAACAGGCTCTGTGCAGCCATTGCACGAAGGCATCTTATCAGGCTGGTGACGCACACTGACTGTGAGGGGCCCAGAGGACAGCAAAGGCTTTCTGGCAGCTGAAAGAGCTGCTTCTGAATAGTCAGACATCCAGTCTAGCGATAGCTCAGGACACAAGAGAGACTGAGGGTCTCATCTCCCCCAAGCTCCATCTTATCAGCAAAAGATCTGGAAATCTTAATAAGAGTGGATGGAGCCATCAACTCATTGCTGCTGAAAATGGACAAAGATGAAGACCTTTACAGAACAGTCTAGCTCAAAAGGTTACACACAGTCACCACATGGCCAGCAATTCCACTCCTGTGTGAATATACATTCACACTTGTACACATAGGTTCATAGTGGCATTATTTGAAATAGCCAGAGGCCCACTGACTGATGAAACAGGATCTATATAGCCATACACTGGAGTACTGTTGGGAAATAAAAGGAATGAAGCACCCACTCATGCTAGCACATGAAACCTGAAAGTTATGCTAAATGGAAGAAGCCAGGCACAAAAGACCACCTAGTAAATGATTCTGCACATACGTGATGTCGGGAATAGGCAAACCTATAGAAATGAAAGGTTTGAGTAGCTGCCAGAGTCTGAAGATATGCTGGCTTGTGGGAGGATGACTAAGGGAATTCTTTCGGGAATAATGAAATGTTCTAAAATTAAGTTGTGGCAGTCATTTATATAACTTTGTAAACATGCTAAAAACTGCACTGCATACATTTAAGTGGACGAATTGTATGTGAATTGTATGCTATATGAGTCATTCCTAATTAAAGCAGCTTAAAAAACAAAAAGAATGCCCATTCTATCTGCTTTTTCCAAATACCATATTCCTTTCTGGTCCAGAAATACCCACTTGACTCTGTGGTTCTTTATAGTTTTAACAAGGCCACACAGAAACATTTTGTATCACTAAGAGGAGGGTGATGGAAAGAGGTCTGGGCAGGGGTCTGTGACTCTGCCCTCTGTGCAGTCCTGAGCTACTGTCCAGAACATCCCAGGCCTCTTCTCCATCCTCACACGGTGAAGCACTGACATGGGCAGACTCTGAGCATCCTTCTATCTCAAACACCTTGTACATCTGTGAGATTTTGTTGAAATTACAGTTTATGGTGAGAGATGCTGCCATCTAAAGGATTACTGCAAAAGCATATATACTACTCAAAAAATAATCCGATTCCCAGCCAATGATAATGTGCTGCATCTTAAAATAGATTATATTATCAAAGAGGTTGCTTTACAAATAAGGATGCTATTTCTAACTTCAGAAACCATGATTTTTAAATGACTAATGTAGTATTTAATCAAGAAACTGTCTTCATAATTTATTTAACCCTGTCAGAGAGGGAATTTTTTTAAAAGGTTAATGGAATGGTTACGGGCAGCGGGGAGGATACATTCACAACCTAAGTGGGCAATGGAAACTCTGCGTCAGTTTCCAGATGTTATCTAAAACACGCATATATCCACATATAAATATGCATGGGGGAAATCTGCTGTGGAAGAGACTGACCTAGGAAAATGTCTGAGCAGGACCAAAAAACAGAACCAGGACAAACACAAAGGTGTACCATGTGCACCTTGGGTTTGTACTAGGCACACCTTTGGTTCCCTTATTCATCTGGTTTCTTCCATTTAAAGGAGGTGGGTGAGGTAAAGCTCTTTATGGTCTGAAGACCACAACCAGTGATCTGTCTTACTGTTTGAGAGATAACAGGCACAGCTCTCCTGCACTCTTCAGGATGGAGTCAACAGCAAATCCAAAAAGATCTCTTTTCAGGCTTCAATCTACCTACCTGATATATCCTTTAAAAATATACTCTTATAGTAAGTACTTTGCGGGGGGGGGGGTACTGGGTAAAGGGACACTTTACCACTGAGCTACACCCCTGGCCCTTTTTATTTTTTGAGATAGGATCTCACTAAGTTGCTGGCCTTGAACTTGTAATCCTCTTGCCTCAGTCTCCCCATCACTGGGTTTCAAATGTGCACCACCACATCTGGCTAGTAAGTACTTTCTTAAAAATGTAGGCTATTTCACATGAACATACATGATGGTTGTTATGAATGGCTGGAATATGGAACCCAGTGTTACCCAGAGCCTTCAGAAGGCATCCATGCCTGTCCATTTAATTGTCTGTGATGGTTCTACTCAGAGGCACTAAGAAAAGTTCCACACCTAGGAGTCAGGACTTTGAGAGCAGTGACTCTGGACTTGGACAGAGCTAGGTTCAAATACCATCCCGTGCCCTCCTCATCGCCCGCTAATTCAGGCTTTAGTATGTCACAGAGCTAAAGACAAACACGTGAGCCTCCCACAACAAGGGGAAAATTCATTAGGTCAGAGACCAGGCCAATATGGTTTCTATGCATATTAAATAATAGATAACACCAGATAGCAAAGGAGACCTAGAGTAGACCAAAGTAAATAAAACATGCATTCACTGGTCACACAAGGCCCAGCACTTAAATGCATTTATCCATTCATTCCTAGTAACTTTGGGAGAAGAGCACAATTTCCCCCATTTTTAGGTCAGGAAGTTGAGGTTTGAACAAGTTCAACAATTTGCTTAAGGCCCACATATGGTGAAGCAGGAAGGAATTCAAATACTGGTCTATGCAGTTTTGAAGTCCACGCAATGAACCACAACTCAGTATTTAAAACACTATGAAATCTAGATTAAAAGTACAATTCCAGAAAACTCCAGGGCCCTGGAACCTTCCACCCCACAGTCATCCAAAGACCTCAGTTGTTTAGGCAGAAAATCTTTTCTCCATCCTACTTGTCTCCCATCTCCCCCTAACATTTACTGGGAGTTGAAATATTATGAAGTGAATATAAACAACTGTTCTCCAACTTGAACCTTTTATTTAAATTGCCTTTCACCAAGAGCTGAACCTCAAATGCTATAAAACAAGATAAATTTATAGCCACAGAGGTTCTATTTTCCTCCCTCCCCTACCGTTCATTAGAGAATCTGTGCGTACTTTCCATTAAACAGAGCGGATGAATACTCGTTTGCCTCCACTCCCTTCTGAACCACCACTGAAGCTGCAATAAAGGGATTTAAGAGAGACGACCACTGGCAAGAAACAGACTTCTGAAAGTGGGAAACAGATTGCCAAGGAGCAGAGGATTGCGCAGAGCACAAAAGCTGGGTGCTGGGGAAGTGGTTTGGTTGTTTTGTTTTTGTGGTACTGGGGATTGAACCCAGGGCCTTGTGCATGCCAGGCAAGCCCTCTACCAACTGAGCTATATCCCCAGCCCAGGGGAAGTGGTGATAAGGGCTGATGTAGGCCTAAGGGCCTCATGACAGCCTACAAGCTGGGCTGGAAATATATTAAAGTCAGACCCCCAGAATCTCTTCCCAAGCCAAGAGCATTAGCTCTGTTGTCCTAGAGGCTAAGTTTATTCTCAGGCTGAATTTTAAGACCATGAAGATTCAAGAGCTAAACTGGAAAAGTAGGATTAACCAAAACTCCATGTGTAGGCTGGTGGGCCCACCCAAGACGCTTATATCCCTCTGCCACTCATGCAGCTGTGGGACAGATAGTCAAGCTTATACATCAAGGTTGGAAGAGACTGAAGGATTCCCCCTCTGGGAAAATACACCCAGAGAAAAGATCTATCAATGATCACATAGGGACCCCCCACCCAAAGAAATGGCAGACCTCTGACAACCGTGCTACAGCATGGCCTATCTTGCACACACCCATTCCATCAGCTCTTTAGCACACTGTACCTATAGACAAATGCGGAGCCAAGGATCTCCAGATAGACTCCAAAGGGGAAAGACAGCAAGACAGCAACTGAAAGAGGTTCAAAAAGAGCCTCTGAGGAGTCAAAAAGAAGAAAGAACACTTCCCAGAAAGAAAAGTGATGCTCCATCTGCTACACAAGGGTATATTGTGACAAGGGGCATGCAGAGTCCACGATGTGGCCAGCAGAGCAGGCAGCAGCTGCAGAGGGAGGACACCAGGAGGCCACAGCAGTTAGGACCCAATGCCATCAACCAGGTACTGATCTGACACTTAAATAGCCATCCACCAACCCACAGTGACAATGATCTTTGTACCATCCATATGAAAAATTCCTCTAAATGAAGCAGCTACATCACTTATCAACAAGAGACCTGACCTGAAAAGCCCTTCTCCCTTAAACCCCCTTACTCAGGGAAAAGTACTAACTCTTCCACACACAGCTTTTTGTTTATTTAAAACAAAACAAAACAAAACCTCATTCCTTAGCATAAGCTACTTTAAAGTGCAATAATTTCCCCTGTTTACATAAACCAAGAGTTATAAGATTAACTTTTCCAAGTTAGGACTAGGGATGTAGCTCAGTGGTAGAGCACCTGACTAGCTGCACGAGGCCCTGGGTTCCATCCCCAGCACAAAAAGAAAAGCTATATATGCACACCACAAAACAAACTTAAGAAGGGGTTATAGTTTAGTGGTATATATGGGGATATAGTTTAGTGGTAGAGAACCTTGCCTGGCATGTGCAAGGCCCTGGGTTTTATCTCTAGCACTGCAAACAAACCACCACCAAAAAACAAAACAAACAAGAAAATCCCACTTGTTTTCTGTATGAACCAGAACAGAATACTGTAGAATCACTGCCCAGAAAGCATAGTATTCTTGCTACTAACTAGGTTTTAAGACAGGTATGAGGGTGAGCAGATATACCCTGGCCAATGCCTCACCTCCCAGTCATTTCTGGGAAGCTGACCCTCGAGGGCACTGTATTAAGCAGCTTTCCTAGCTGTCCTGTACACAGGCCCCCTGGGGCCTTACTACACTGCAGATTCCCGCGTTTGAAGCAGGGCGGGGACCATACTCCAGTAGAAAGGAGGGCCTTTGAGGAAGACCACACTGACCACCCTCCTGTCAGGTCAGAGAGGTCTGGTGGCCATGGCCAGAGCCTTGCCCAAATGATGAAGTTAATAAATGGGGGTTGTCCTTAATTATAAATTAAAACTACTTCATCTTATCCCAGAACCCTCTCTTCATCTCAATTCCCCAATCCCCACGGCCAATTCTCCACTATGTGATACAGGGGAGGGAGGCTCTCAAAGTTAAAATTCAAAGAAACAAAATTCAAAGTGTACCAAAGAGGTTTAACAGCCATAAACCTGCAGGTACCAAGAGGCCGTTTGCAAAGAACAGTTGCTGTCACTTCTTTAATCACAAAGAAGGGCCAGGTGTCCATTTGGAAGGAAGGGGCCAGAATCTGCCCTTAATCGCTGTTCTGCAACCTTGAAGACTAAGCATTCTGTCTTTACGTAAATCTCCAAATACACTTTCCCCAGCGGCCAGTTTTCTTACTCTTTTTGACATTTTAATCACACAGCCATTCTGCTGCTTAGAAACTGCCATATAAGGAATATTTTTAAAAAGGGGATGGTAGAAATAAACCAAACTGGGCTTTATCTCCAGGCAATGAGCAAGAGAAGGGCAGGGGTTACTTTTCATTTCTGAGTGTTTCAGTTAAAAACAATTGTCTACATACACGTGCGATATTTGGGATACAAAACACCTGAGGCTACTTACAGCATTTAAAGTAGATCTTACACTTTTCACTCCATCTAGAAACTATGAAAAATGATGCTTTGGGTTATTAATCATTTGGGGGATATTTTAGTATTTTGAACTTTCACAGTAAAGGTTCCTTTCAATTTTATCTGGTCTGGGTTTTCATTTCACATTGAGAAATGCTGAGAAGATGAAGAAAAAGAAAGAAGTAAGGATTTGGGAGAGAGGGAAATCTTTACCTCTAAAACAAATGTCAATAGCCAATTCTAAATGTTAAACTGTGATAAATTAGCAGATCAGAGTCTTGGGTTTTTAAAAATTTCTCTTATTTTTAATGCAGTGCTGTGGATCAAACCCACGGTCTCATGCATGCTAGACAAATGCTATACTACTGAGCTACATCCCCAGCCTTTTTTATTGTGAGACAGGGTCTTCTTGCTTTTCCAGTTGGCCTCAAATTTGCAATCCTCCTGCTTCTGCCTCCTGAGTAACTGGGATTATGGTCATGCGCCACCACTCTGTGTTCAGTCTCAGATTTTTAGAGTAAGATATCTAGACAGAGCTTCTGACTCCTCTCCCCACTGCACCCCAAAAGAGTATGTGTGATAGAGAAGATGAGACATATAATTTTGGACTGATACAGGGAAGACCTGGCCTAATCAAGGCTTCAGGGCTGGAGAACAGGTGGACTGCCCACAGACACAAGCTATAAGGGCTGACAGCCTCTTAGGAGGAATCACTCTGAGGGAAGAAGGGGCCAGGTAATCAGTCAACCCAGTTGGAAAGCCTTGGTCAAAGACGAAGGCAATTTCAAGCACAGCACAGTGTCTATTACTTGGATTTCTCCTATGAGAAGCAAGGGCTATAAATCCAAAAATGTTGCTGAAGATAGCTCTCTCTATTCCAGGGAAGGACAAAGGCAGCATTAGTTTTCTGCCCCAAAACACCTAGGGTTCTGGGTGCTGATATAGGGCATCAGGAGAGAAGTGTGCTGGCTGGCCCAGCAGATGTACCACCTGAGGACATCCAGAAGTTTCCAGAAGCACTTTCACAAAGGCCTGGGATCTTGTGCAAAGAGGGAAGGGTACCAAATCAGTGCACAGTGGTAACTACTGTGACCTCCTCCACACCCAAAGACAGGGGAGGCCTGGGGAAACTCAGACCGAAATTCTACGGACAAAAAAACAGAAGGGAAAGAAAAACCACAGGTGCTCATGTTGAATGAAACATGAAAGCTACCTGACATCACTCTCAGTTAAGTCTTTTACTTATTTCAAACACCTTATTTTTACAAAGTCCCCTGGGGAGGATGAACAGCCTCTGGCGCAGTGAGGATGCAAACGTGCATCGTCTATACTGCGCTTCAGCCCACCGGGAAGCGGTGCATCCAGGGGTGCCATGCTTCCCTCAGCAAGGCACTGTCACATAAATGTGGACAAAGACTTTCAAGTCTTTCTGTAGTCTACACACTTATGGTACTATGAGTAGCGATTCATTTTTCCATTTTCTTTCAACGCAATTTGATGTCATGCTGTTCCTATACTGTACCTAAACTGATGATTATATATTAAAACAAGGAAATGCATTAATTCACTTTACTTATTTACTTCACAGATACCTCCATCACATGCCAGGCATAAGAGTGAGGCCCAAAGACATAACTTGTTTCTCTGGAAGATCTCAATGAATAGGGCAAAAATCTTCAATACAAGTAAATTTTATCTCAAAACACCTCCATATAACCAGTGTGATATAGATGTATGTGGGTAGCTTTAATATACTGCCTAAAGATGATTAGTTGTTTTAATCTGGAATACTGATTCCAAAAGCTGTTACCTTGCTTTTGATCAAAATGACATGCTCATCAGATGGTGCTGCAAGCCAGGTGTGGTGGCATTTGCCTGTTAATTCCAGTGACTCAAGAGCTAATGTAGAAAAACCACATGTTCAAATTTAGCCTCCACAACTTAGTGACCCTGTATCAAAAATGAAATAAAAAAGACTCGGGATGTGGCTCAGTGGTAGAGCACCCATGAGCTCATACTCTAGCACTAGGGCGGGGGGGGGGGGGGGGAGTGCTATAAGCCAGCCAGTCAGTTGTCCTTGCCACAAACCAAGAGCAGGTTATGTTAATTAGTATATTTCAGGTCAGAAATGGGCTTTAAAATTAGTTAAATTACTAACTTTCTTAGTTAACATTATGGTTGTTGAAAATTTGTTTTCAGTGGTGCAATTAATGCTATCTGTGGTAGGTAAGGGAACTGGCCAGAAATGTCACAGGCATGCTTTGACTTTTGTATGACCCAGGTATAAAAATCTGGCAGACCCTTAGAAATACAGAGCTCTAAGTAGGAATAGTGCCCTAGCCTTGATAAGCAAACTGGCAGGGCCAGTCTCTGGTTCCTGGAAATCCTTAGGCTCCTGATGCGAAATGGGTCGGTAACCAGAATTCTGCCTACTGTAGGCAGAATCTGAGGATGTTGCTATTAGATTCCAGTCCCCTCAATATCAAATAAAAAATCTCAGTACTGCTATAAAGGGACTTTGCAAATGGAATTAAGACTTAAGGTTACTGATTAGCTGCCCTTAAAATAAGATTACCTGAATTATTAGGGGGTACCCAATGTAATCTGTGGACTCTTAAAAGCAGAAGTCAGGCAAAGGAGGGGTGAGGTAGAAGGGAGGAAGGAACAAAGATTCAAAGGATTCCACCCCCTTCTGGACTCAACACCTTGCTGGCTTTGAAGCTAAAGGACGGAAGTCACAAACCAAAGAACGCAGGCAATCTCTAGAAGTTAAGACTGATCCCCAGATGATGGCCAAGAAGGAAAAGGTGACCTCAATTCTACAGTCCCATGGACCTTAATTCTGCCCACCTGACTGATTTGGAAAGGTCCCTTCCACTGAACCTTCAAGGAATGCAACCTGCCTTCCATCTTGACTTTGGCCTTGTGAGACTTGGAACAAAAAGCTAGCTGTACTACACCATGCCTGGACTTGTAGAGAATTTTGAGATAATAAATCTGTTTTGAACTGATAAGTTTGTAGCAATTTCTTAGGGCAGCAATACAACACTAATACATTGTCTATAAAACCCTATCCCAGGTACTACAGGTAAACACTGGATGCAAGGTGCTTTCAGAGAACTGATCTCTGAAAAAGACAGAACTGGGACTTCACCAGGCACATAAAGCAGGTTGTGTGGCTGCAGGGTGGCAGTCTGATAAAGGTCCATACAGGGCGAACTCAGTCTGAGCATTTTTCTCACTCATATCCGGTAGTGAATTTGTGAGGAGGAAGCTTCTGGACCTTACCTCCTCTAAATTTGGGTAGTAATTATACTTTCCCACAAAGAATGTAATATCTGAAACTGGTTTCATTAGGTTTGTAAGAATTACATATTGAGCATATTTAATCCAAAAATCCAAAATAAAAAATATCCAAAATCTGGATTTTTTAGCACAGACACGATGCCATAAGCAGCAAATTCTATACCTGATCTCATGAAATCAGTCAATCAAAATGCAAGTACACTAAAAATATCATGTACAATTACCTTCAGGCTCTGTGTATATAGTGTATGAAACAAATGAATTTTGTGTCTAGCCTACTGTATTTAGATATCCCAAAGATATCTCATTATGTATATGCGAATGTTATAAACTCCAAAATCTGAAACATTTCTGGTCCCAAGCATTTCAGATTATTTCATTTCAGATTATTTCAACCTGTATTAACCAGTTACCAAAAATGGACAACCACAAACCTTCATTTTGAGATGTCTCTGGAACAAAGATCTGAGTCCTTCCTGGAATGGCAATTTCAGAGTTTCTCAAAGGAACTAGGGAAACCACCAGTAAGGGGTAGGGCTCCCCTGTTATTCACACAAGCAGGAAATGAGCTGTATACCACATGAAGTAACTGATTCCAAAGAGAGGGAGGCAGAATCCTTAAGAACTTTCTTTGCCTGAGGATTCAGAGGGTTCAGAGTGGTCATGCTCCACCTGTGGCCCCTAGACCAGTGGCCACAGCATCACCTGGAACATGTTAGACATGCACATTCTTAGCCCCACCCCAGAACACAGAGTGATTCTAATGTCAAGTTTCGAAAATCAAAGATTTAGCCTGATGGGGACAGCTATTCAGGACCTTACCCACACCCTGAGGGAGCCTGCAATGAAGTAAACTAGCAAGACAAGATGGAAACAGCTGCCCAGGGTACAATGCTAAGTGACTGGGAAGAGAAAGCCACAGCCCTGAGGATGCAGCGGGGGCAGCATCACCAAGAGGGGATGCTCAGAAGTGGGAGATGGTATCTTACTCTTCCCTTTCCTACACAGAGTAACTACGGCCTGAGGAAGAGAACCTTGCCCTTTTGGGCTTCTTTACAGCCCTTAGCACAGTGCTATGTACTCAGTCAGCACACAAACACATATTTCAATAAGAAAATATTTCTTTCCGTGTTTTATATACATTATACTTATTTGCCATGAACTAATCACTTCTAAAAAATTTTAATTTGCAGGTATTTTCTCAAATATTCATTTAGTACAGTGGCTACTATGGAACTCTGTTCTAATCTCATGCAGTCTTCCAATTCAGGCAGGAGATCTGGGAATAAAAGAAGTGGCAGAAGAGAAAGATGTGTCCCAGTCCATCCAATGATCCCCAGGAAGGTGCTCCATGTCAAGAGTGCAAGAGCAGAGCAATCCTGTGTCTCACTCATCAGCTCACTTTTTTTTTTTTTTAAATATTTTTTAGTTGTCAATGGACCTTTATTTTATTCTTTTATTTATATGTGGTGCTGAGAATTGAACCCAGTGCCTCACGCATGCTAGGCAAGCGCTCTACCACTGAGCCACATCCCAGCCCCTCATCAGCTCACTTTTATGGTGGTGTGCTCCCCACCCCTCCACTACTGTGGCCAGGTCAAGATTAGTCCTTCCTCCTTGGACAAATTTCCGATGCATACATACACACTCTACCCTCCACTCTATATAGGAAGCCTCATGACCTACATCACAAAGAAAATGGGCATCAGAAGGAAGTGCCTGAAAATTTCTTCAGCCCCATCCTCGGTCTCACATGTACCAGTATTCATCTGGTCACATCCACCTAATCCTAATCTTCCACCCATACTCAGGAAGCTAAGATCAAAGGCAGGAAAAGGCAAGAGAGATGCAGAATCCAACAGAATCCAACTGTGAAGATGAAGAGCAACTGAAACTCTCATATTGCTTTTAGGGATACAAAACGGTACAACTGCTTTGAAAAATAGTTGGCATTTTCATATAAAGCTAGGCACACTGCATGATCCTGCCAATTCCACCCCTAGGTACTGACCCAAGAGAAATGAAAACTCAAGCTTATAACTTGCATATACATATTTATAGCAACTTTATTCAGTCATCCAAAACTGGAAACTACACAAATGTCTTTCAACTGGTGAATGGATAAATTATGGGATACTAGTGACACCAACACCTAGATGTAGGAAGGCCCCATGTCTCAAGTCCAAGGCAAAGATCTCTGACCCCTGAGAAGCCAGCTCTAGCATCAATCATCTCTTCCCATTTTGATAAGAGCTTTAATTACTTTTCTGCTGGTGTATACAGTCTTGATTGACTTTCAACTATTTTACAACTCTAAACTCCAGAAAATTCAGCAATGCAAATGAATTTTGTCTGGCAGAGGATATGAATCTCTACAAAGCAAAAATTCTCAGGTAAGCCATTCTTAACATCTTATGGGTTTTCTCGTCGATTAATGAATTGTGTTTTTGCCTTTCAAAATTATACTTCAGCACTCCATTATATTAAATGAATAAAAGATATTTCCTGATATAGCCAATGAGAGGTAAGCAAACGCTGGGATTTTAGGAAAACTGTGTAAAGGAAGCTGATTCAGTTGGAAGAAGCCCCATTTTGTTCTTCTTTTCTCCTTTTGGCAGAGAATGTAGACATGCAGCCATGTCCTCTACTAACATGACCTTGTGTTAATAAACTGTGGCAAACTGATGGAATGGGTCCCAAACATATCTCTGGAACATGTAGGTACTTGATTTGGAAAGACAGTCTGTAGAAGTTAAAGACCTTAAGATGAGGGGACCATCCTATATTGTCCAGGTAGGCCCCAAATGTCATCACACATATCCTTATTAGAAAAATGAGGGAAATCAGACCATCACACAGAAAAAAGCTGGCAAAGTGAAGACAAAGTAGAAAATGGAGTGATACCACTACCAACCAGGAATACCTGGAGCAACCAGAAACCAGAAAAGGCAAGGAAAGGATTCTACCCAGAGCCTCAAAAGGCAGGGACCCTAGATTTTGGCTCCTGGTCTCCAGAACTGGGAGAGAACAGAGTTCTGTTGTTTTAAACCACCAAATTTGTGATAACTTGCTACAGCAACCCCAAGAAACAAACATGGATGATGAGCTCCAAGATGTGGGCTTGGGTCCCTGGCAACTTGAAGTGATCAAGGCTACCTCCACCTACCTCCAGACTGCTGACCTGAGAGAGCAATAAATGTTCATTTTGTTTAAACTGCTGTGTATTTGACTGTTCTTTACTTGCAGCCAAATTTAATCCCAACACAGTAACATGAATTACTGGCACTAACCTCACCTTGCCGGAGTTGATCTGTCTTACGGGTTGTCCTATAACCCAAGCAAGGTTTACAACAAGAACTAAAATAAGTAAATCCCAAGTATTGACACAACTATGCTATATCTCTGGTAGAATCAGAGAATATATTTGGTAGAGAATTTTGAACTCTTTTAAAACGTGACATATTAGAATAACTGACAATAGCCTCTGGTCCCAATTTTAAGTATGTAATTTTTAGCTTTAAGTGAAATCCATGTTAAATGATTTTAAATTAATTTATAAATACAGAATTGTAAATTGAACCTAAAGGCACCGTGGAACAAAATATTTTAAAATTTTAACTCTAATATGCTGAAAATTGAAACTCATTATCATGTGTATACAGAATGTCTGTCTCAGACATCAAAAGGCTCATGCTAAAATGGTCTCTCTTCCTTGGATAAAGTCAATGTTTTCCCTTCAAAGTGTTCAATGGAAGGAGCTAAGATTATATCATCTAAAAAAGATAGAAGTAAAGACAGACAATGAAAAAGAAAACACATTCCTTTAGCTCCAGGTCCACCACTGTCCGTGCCCATCCTGTAGCTCCTAACCAGATCCAAGGTCAGCCATCATGTATTTCTGGTTCAACCAATTCTAGAACCTTCTATATACTACCATAATCCTTTTGCCTCCACAATGTGTATACTGCCAGTGCCCAGGCATTTGCCATCATCCTCCAGTAGACTCATTCCTGGGCCCAGCACCAGCACAGAGATGGGACCCTGGCCCAACACACCATCTCTGAAGTCAGGATCTTATTGTACTTGTGTGGTAGGAGGTGTGTTCCGCCACCCACGAATGGCCCCTAGTAATCCCCAAGACTCTCACGACAGGCCACACTGAGAGAAAGCAAGGGCAGCGGGCAGGCTGGGCTTGTGAGATCAGGACGCAGGTCCCTCTCTGACCTTGTTGTGATGAGCTTGCCCTTGAAAGCAGAAGCTCTCCATTATCTGAAATACCTCTCATAAACATCAAGAACAGCAGCAAAGTGATACTTGGAGGCTTAGCCATTATCTCTTCAATGTCTAAATGGGACACACTGCACTCACAGATGCCATAGGTAACCAATGACATTACTGAGAGGAGCTGGACAAAGTGCTAGGGCCACAGCTCACCTCCCTGTGACATACCAACTGTCCTCCCCTGCAGAGACTCATGTCCTGTGACTTCCACAGTGGTGTTTGACTTCCTGTCAGTGTTCTGGGTACAGGACACAACAGAGGGAAGGATTTTCACATTAAACACACCAGAGTCCAGGTTCTTATAAAATTGTTATTGGTCAAACCAACTACAATTTTATCTTACCTCATTCTACAAGCTGATTGCGATTAACATTAATTTGACAAATCCTGATTGCACACTGATTCATTACAATAGAGGGGCTGTTTTTGCTTTTGTCCTTTTTAGACCAACTGTAGCTGGTCTGGTTTAGCACCTGCCAACAATCAACCACAGGCCACATTAAATTATCCCACCAACGCCCCCATCTCTGCTGGTGCTGAAGATGCCCCCAGTGGACATCAACATTCCAGGACACAGACAGCCACTCATCCCAGCCCTCCCCATGCTCCCACACATCACTGCACCTTGGCGGACACCTGGCTCCTTTCCACATGGACTTAAGTATCTTAGGCATGAGAGCAAAAACATCTGAAAACAATCAGGGGCAAAGAAAAATGAGCTACTAAAATAATTCCCCAATCTACTTATTCCAAAGAAGAATGGCTCCCTATGTTCAGAGTTTCAACCTGTTCTGCTTATATACCTCAGCCATGAAATAATCTGAATAATTAGGGAGAAAAATAGCTTACCCAAAGATGTGTATTAGCAGTTGACATGCTGTGCTTGCCTAATCTGAGCGAGACTCTGGGTGCCATCCCCAACACTCCTGCCCTCCAAAAGATAATATGCCCCCCCAAAAGAAAGGTAAATATCTTTTACTTTGAAGTGCTTTTTGTGTAAACATGTCATGTTTAAGAAAGTCAGAGCCGAGCATGGTGGCGCAAGCCTGTAATCCCAGCATTTAGGGAGGCTGAGACAGGAGAATCGCAAGTTCAAAGCCAGCCTCAGCAACGGCGAGGCGCTAAGCAACTCAGTGAGACCCTGTCTCTACATAAAAACACAAAATCGGGCTAGGGATGTGGCTCAGTGGTCGAGTGGCCCTGAGTTCAATCTCCAGTGCCAAAAAAAAAAAAAAAGAAGAAGTGTAGCCTCTCTTTTAAGACTTTGAAATATTTTTCTTTTACAAAGTACTTTGGTTACCAGAATGTTAACAGGTCAGAACCCAACACAAATTGTTCCTAGAATATAATGTTTGTTTATTTGCCACAAGGTGGCGCTGCTTCAATGCTAATTTCAGGTAAAATCCAGAAGCGCAGACGTGTTCTTCACTATCAAGGTAAAAATGTTTGCATTCCTTAGCAACATGAAATTCAGAAATGCTTTCTTTGAGGTTTTAGGTAACACACATATGGCTAACAATCTGTCCTGAGTAATGAAACCTCAGAGGCAGTAACTTCCTGCCTCCATTTGAAGCCTGATAATAGAACAGACTGACTACTCAACCTCTGCAAAGGCTGACCTCAGCCACACTTAGAAGTCAACAAGGCACCAAAGTGGAGCACAAAGGCCTGAGTCCTAAATATCAAAGTACAACCCTGAAAGTTCATTGATGCTTGAATCTAGACCAATATAAAATGGGAAAGAGACAAATCTCAGGTGCAGAAAAATCCCAAACAATTTATATAGATAGTCCACTCTTAAGGATATAGAGCATAACTCCCCACCCCATGTGGCTGTGCATGGTGACTTCCTTCCAGAGAGTATAATACTCTCCTTAATAGATGGAGAGGAGAAGGGAAGGAGAAAACAGTAACTTTACAATGGAGAAACCTGGCAACCACTACAGTGGCCAGGGGATCAAGGTTAACACCAACAGCAGCAAGTCCCATTGCTAGTACATGCCATCAACATGCTGTAATGAGAAGGGCACTTCAGCTCTGTGGTTTGCTTCCAGAAGTCCCCAACTCCAGTCTAATCATTCCAATAGAAGGTCATCCTATAAAATAGCAGACCAGTATTCCTCAAAGCTGTCAAGGTCATCAAAATAAGGAAAGTTTGAAAAAACTGTCATAGCCAAGATGAGTTATAGAGACAACTAAATGTAATTGTGGATGGGATCCTGGAATAAATAGAGGACATTGGGTAAAAACTAAAGAAAAATGAAGTATAGATTTTAGTAGGTATTGATATTGGTTCATTGGTGGAGTTAAATGTATCATACAAATGTTCTATATTAACAACAGGGGAAACTGAACATGGAATATGGGAACTCTCTGTACCACTCTTTATGACTTCTCCATAAATGTAAAACTACTTAAAAATAAAAAGCTTATTAAAACTCAAAGTTCACCCAAGACTTAAATGGTAACTAAGAGATGCCTTCACATGCAGAAGAATCCCTTCACCTTCCATACTGAGGTATTTAGGTTGTGTTCCTGATAGCTCCTTGATATTCACTCTAGAAGAGGCAAGTGAAACAGAAAAGCACTGTTCCACTGAAGGTCACATGAAGGACCATGCAGAGCTTGATGGCTTCTGTACCATGCATCACTGTTCTGGGTGGAGATGACGCAGGCTTTGGAGTAAGAGCAAGGTTCAAATCACAACCCACAGTTTACTAGCTATGTAACTTCAAAGAAAGTTATCTATTTTCCTGGGCTCTCCATCAACTGTACAGAGGTTGATAACTAACCCGTGGGATTAAAAATATTTGTGTCTAGAACATGGTAACTACTGAATAAATGCTAAGTTTCTATTCCTCTAAGGCAAAAGTTGTTTTGGTAATCTATGGCTTAGAGGCTACATAAGACTACTGCATGTTTTTATAAATAAAACATACTGCCATGGTATTCATTTATGTATTGTCTATGGCTGCTCCATGCCACATGGCAGAGTTAAATAGTCACAACAGAGACCACAGTGTCCTAAAAACCTAACATATTTACTTATCTGACCCTTGACAGAGAAAAGCTTGCTGACTCTGATCGAAGGCCATTACCATATTTCCAAAAGTTAACAGGCACTTTTCATTCCTTATTGTACTTGACCTTCACAGCACCAGCCTGCGTCTATTGAAATGCTTCCTCCTCCCAGGCCAGCCATCAGAGCTGGGGCTCTGCACTACCAACCCCCTGGTGCTCTTCACAAACAACGCTTGGCACACCAGTCCCAATGTTTGTGGTACAACAGAAAGAGCATCAGTTGCAATCTTGGGACCAATTAGGGTTGATATTCCCACCTTTCAGAACCTTAAGAGTTCTTATCAAAAACACAGGAACACAACCTACCTTAAAAATGCCATAAAAATTAAATTGGGGGGGGGGGCTGGGGCTGTAGCTCAGTGGTAGAGTGCTTGACTAGCATGTGTGAGGCACTGGGTTCGATCCTCAGAACCACATAAAAATAACAAATGAATAAAATAAAGATCCATCAACAACTAAAAAAAAAAATTAAATTGGGAGTGGGAAATGTAAAGCTATGAGGCAC
Organism: Geosciurus inauris; assembly: GCA_004024805.1. NCBI lineage: Eukaryota > Metazoa > Chordata > Mammalia > Rodentia > Sciuridae > Geosciurus > Geosciurus inauris. Next base: position 89,026 of record PVHX01001686.1, read on the forward strand.
AATTTTTTTCTGAATCTGGATTCATCCAGAAAACCAAGCTGGAGCCCTCAGCAACTTTCCCAATAGGCATGCCAAGGAGGAACTAAGGATCTGCCAAGGTACAGCTCCCCTGAGCTCTAGGCTATTGGGCAGAGCTGGCAGCAGTGCCCCAGTCAACAGTTCATTTGTCCCAATTGCTACACAAATATTTCCTGTGTAAAAAATTATATAAAGTCTTTGCCCTGAGCCATTCCTCATTTTCGTCCTTCTCTAATTGTGTACAAATACATCATCAAAACCTATAGTTTCTTTTTCCTAAAACACTGATGAAGTTTTCCTAAAACTTTGACCCCTCACCTAACTACACTGTCCTCTGCCACTGCATGGAGGTAAGCCACTACGCATCATTGGAATCCTCACAAGAGCCCCAATCAGTCTCCTCAACTCTAAGATGGCCAGAAGGAAATAGCAGATGTCTTAAAATCCAAACCTTTCATGCCTCTGCTTCAAAACAGTCAAAGGACTACTGCCAAATAAATAAATAAATAAATAAATAAAACCATTTCTGGCTCCAAATGCATTTCCATTTTCACTGCTAATGCTCCCAACCCCACAAGACCATGTGACAGCCAGCCATCGTGGCCCACTCACTCACATCTTCTTGCACCCTCTGGAGGTGAGAAGGAGGGCCTGTTTGTTCCCTATAGGAAAGCCTTCCCACCTAACTGGACCCCTGGAAGCTCCTGTTTGCTATGGAGCAACTCCATTAAGAACCGCCCTGGCATCACACACACAGGAACCTTCTCAGCCTCCACCAAGAGATTCTCGCTCTTCTTCAGGATGTCATGACACTTCCTAGACACTTCAGTGTCCTCACCTTCATAGTGTCTCTCACTAAACTGGGAGGTTTCCAGAGCTTAGGGTCAAGTATTTATTTACCTTTATATTCACCTCATCTCTGGCCCAGAACTCAACACATGGCTGATGCTCAGTAAACCCACATAAAACAAATGTTTATGGAACCTCATGACATCACTGAGTGAAAGAAAGAACTGAGTAATGCAGAGTGCCTCTGAGGCCATTTGGAAAAATAAACATCACCACCCCTCAAAAAGCCACCTCCAGCTGGGCACAGTGGTGCACGCCTGTAATCCCAGCACTTTGGCTCAAGGCTGAGACAGGAGAATCGCGAGTTCAAAGCCAGCCTCAGCAACAGCGAGGCACTAAGCAACTCAGTGAGACCCTGTCTCTACATAAAAACACAAAATAGGGCTGTGGATGGCTCAGTGGTCGAGTGCCCCTGAGTCCAATCCCCAGTACCAAAAAAAAAAGCCACCTCCACCTGGATGTCCTCTCAAGATGAAAGGGATCTTGGGACATTCTCCAGCTAACTGGGCTTCCAAGAAGTCTGGGGAGCTGGGGAGAAAGGGCTCTTCGGAGCATAAAAAAGGCACTAAGAAACTAAGAATCTCCTGTAGAAAGGAAGAAACAGGGAAATTAACCTCAAAAGTAACCAAAGGGTGTTGATGTTCAAGTAAAGATGTTGATTCTTTTGAGCAATCTGCTATATGTTTCTTTCTTATTTCAAGGAACACGTGAGGATTTCAACTGGTCTTTATTTTTTCCCTTTGTATCACAGGGAAATCTACAAGCAACAGATCCATACATCAAGGTGACTCACAGATTTTAGGCTACAGGTAAGATTTTTTGTTTCTTCCTCAAAAGGACCTGTTATTTTTCAATTGCTCAGTAAGACACCACAAACTAAAAGAAAAGTATACAAAAAAACCTAAAATCTAGTAAATATTAAGTTCTCAGAAACTGTTTAATGAATACTTTCCTTCATGTAGCCTGCCCATATCATTTCTCCTGGCTGAGAACCTTATGAGGCTCAGGTAGTAGCATCTTTTCACAGCCAGGACAAGTCTGCCTCAGGACAATGCTGAGTGGTTGGGTCCTACTCCAAACCCCATAATCTTTGGTATTAGCTAGTTTTCTCATGAACTGCTTCTCACATTGCTCCCAAACTTGGTTACTTGTGTTCTCAGTGGTTGATCTTTACCACTTTGGATTAAAACTGTAATAGGAACAAGAATAAGTAAGTATAAGGCATTCGGCTGAGAGCAACACAAACTATAGGAAATGAATATCAATAAGAGCATCTGGTAAGACTCTTTCCACAGAAGCTGTAGATGGGTCAAGTCATCCACAAAGCCATGCCCAGAATTTACAAACCCAAAGCCAAAGAGCAACAATTTGGTTTGCACAGTTTGATCAACATTTACAATCCCAAATCTAAACATCAGCAATTAAGATGTTTAAAGTCCCTACATTTAAACATCTTGCACAGGAACTCTGGAAAGTGGTGCTTTCTCTGCCCTCCAGGTCAGAGAAATAGACTAAAATCAGAAGAAGACAATGCATGAAGCCAACAAAGGGCAGAAGGGGCAATTTATCAGAAGTTAGGCACAGTTTGGTGTGACATGGTGGCTCTAGCAGTGTTTCTCCAGCATATACTAGGAGCCAGGCACTTTAAAAACAGTCCCTGTACTCCTCTCAAAGACCTATGAAGTAGATAATTCTCACTTCCAGGTGGGGAAATCAAAGATCAGAAGAGTTAGTCTAGTAACTTCCAAAGACAGAGCTACCAAAAACAGGAACTTGGGATTTGAACTGTCTTTCTGAACACTACATAGTCTGGGTAGAATTTTCCATTAAAGCACTAAGAGAAAAGGGAGGCAAACTGAAGTTGAAGTTCACTTAATGCCAATAAGATCTGCTTAAATTTCACAGCTACCTTTAATAATACGTCACTTATTCTGAGAATTTCTTGCATGCATACATTCAAATATTAATGTATACATGAGAGCATACATATTCATTCAAATCTCAACACACATCTGGCTCTAATAAAAATTGTAACTGAAAAAAATGTTGTAAATTATAGTAAAATGTTTCCAATAAAGAAAATCCCTATTGAATTTTTACTATAGAGCTTGGGGTGCACAAATGTTTTCTGATTGACACAAGGAAAGATTCCTACCATACAATATATTTTCTTGTGACTATCAAAACTCCTCAGTATCACAGTGCTATATCCAGAGTTCCTGTGCAAGTGTCCAAGACAGATGTGTCCACAGTACTTGCTGCCCTCTCAAACACCTCTTTCAGCATCACGGTGGAGTTACAACTGGGCACAGTGACCTCTCCTGCAGCCCACTATACCTTCTCCACAGGAGGAGGAAAACTGGCCGGCTGTGGCAATCTCACCTGCTGGTCCCAAGCCAGTCTCGACCACACAGGCCCCTCACATGAGGGGATTCTGGTATATAGGTTCGTACTTTTGATACCATGTAGCCATATGTACAAGCTACCTACTTCATCCAGTGCTCATTCAAGTAAACAATCTGTTTCATCGGCAGAAAAATACCAGCTGCTAATACCAGCTGCTCCATCCAGAGACAGCGTGTCTGTGCATGGCTTTTTTGAGCGACATAAGGGATGTTCAAAGGCTATCTGACACAAAGGCTTTGGTCTAAAATCCAGACTTTACTGTTGACCTGCATGAGGAACACCTCTGTCTCTGCTGTCAATGCACAGCTCTGACCACCACAGAACTGCTCAACTTCCACTGGAGTTTTGTTTTTATGGCTTGGTGAGCAAACCTGGACCACTCTGGAGCATTTACTCTCCACCAGCTTCATGAGTCCCAGTCTCTCGTTTTGACAGAGAGCACACAAGAGCTGCACAAATCATGGAGGCAGGATGCCACCAGTCATCCTATCTTTTTGCTTTACCTACATTTCTCTTTTCTGCCAAAAACCACTGCTTCCTTGGAACTTTCCACTCACATCTCCAGTTCTGGGAGGTAGCTTCCTTCACAGAGCAATTATACATACATAACATTTTAATTGTTTCAAGCCAATCATGTACAACCAAGAAAAGATGAATAACCCAGTAGTTGGTGGCAGAGCTGGAGGTGGAACCTGCTGCGCTACGCCGCTTTCATGTCCTATTCACAAGGAACAAAGCCTCGCAGGAGGGCAGAGCTGCACATCATGACAACACAGGTTTGCCAGAAAACACAGATTTGAGGGTGGAATCCCACTGGAGGATAAAGAATTGAGGAGACCAATATTGTGGGAATCCATCAAGTATGATGAAGGAAGCTGAAGACAGGCTTCTAAGGCAGATGGTTATAAGGAAACTGCAACCACCAAGCCCGACACTCTCCAGTCTCCATCTCCTTTAAGCTGTTTGCCCTATGTTGTAATCAGTCCAGGATGCTACAGCAAAAATACCATACCATGGGTGGCTTACATAATTCATTTCTCACAGTTTGAAGGCTAAGAAGTCCAAGTTCAAGGCCCTGGCCCATCCAGTGTCTGGAGGTAGGATCTTCCAGATTTATCTTCATAAGCCTAAGGCAGAACCAGCTCTAGTCTCTTTCTCTACATCTAAAAGGGCAGTAATCCTATCATGAGGTCTCTGCCCTCATAAACTCACCTAAATCTAATTACCTCCCAAAATCCACACCTCTTTATGCCAGGCATTAGGGGTTAAGATTTCAACACAGAAATTTTGGGGTAACAAACATGTCAAGTACATAACCCCTCCTAATAGAAGCACCATACCCATCTTCCAGATAAAGAAATATAATCTGCACCAGCACACCAAGCTGGGAGGTGAATACAATCCCAACCTGCCCGTGATGAACAGAGAGATAAATTGCACCTGTCAGGACTTTCCCTCTCAGGAAAAATCAGGGTCTCCAAAATTCCTGGCTTACGATGAAGAATTTATTCTCCCAGGCGCTTGCAAAGGTGGAACTCAAGCTGGGGGTGGTGGCGCACACCTGTAATCCCAGCACATTGGGAGGCTGAGACAGGAGAATCGCAAGTTCAAAGCCAGCCTCAGCACCAGCAAGGCACTAAGCAACTCAGTGAGACCCTATCTCTACATAAAACACAAAATAGGGCTGTGGATGTGGCTCAGTGGTCGAGTACCCCCAAGTTCAATCCCCAGTACCATTAAAAAAAAAATGGAACTCAAGACCAGTGACCACACCAAGGAGGGCTTTGCTGGTAAAGGCAGGGATGAGAAAAATCACATTTCCTAGGAAGAGTGTTTCCTAAATTATGTATCACGGAATCCTTGTTCAGAGAAAGTGTGCCACGAGTGGTCCTGCTTGCCAGTCTAGATAAGCCCTTACTCAGGCAAGGCGTCCTGGTTTCCACACTCAAGGCCTAAATCAGGAAGACTAGTAAGGTGCTCTAGTTCTCACCGGTCTCCTTCTAGAAGTCACCATTCTACAGCTTTGCACATTCTTGCCCCTCTGCCTAGGACACAGCCAGCTATTCCTGCTCACTCTCTCATATACAAAACAAAGAGTTTTGCAACAAATTTGGGGATTCAAGCTAGAACATCAACCTTTTCTTTCTGCCTGTTTCTGTGTTAATCTGATGTGCATTAATGTTAGATACAGGTATAATGGCCTCCATGGGCTTCTGTGCTTCTCTGTGAATCAGAAGTGATCAAAAAGGGATTCCTGCCATGGCCCTGCCCCCACCTATTTTCTCTGAGGGAAAGCATTCATTTCTGAGCATGGCCTTGGGTTTGTTCCAGCTGCCATCTGACACCACCACAGGGCGCAGCTGACACTGCTGTAAAGTGTGACTGGATAAAACCTCCAGTCATCATTAACTGCAGGCGGCAGAAAACAGGCAGCAAAACCAAGAAAAGCCTAAGAAAACGAGAGTGTGGTAGGAGCAGAGGAGAGCAAGGATGAGAAGCTGCCAACAAATCCAGTTTAAAATACACTCAGCGTTGCACACTGCCTGATGACAGCAAAGCTCTGAGAGGGAAGCTGGACCTTAATTATAAAGTGACCAGTTTCTCCAGGTATGGAGAAAGGTATAGTCCTAGCTTTATAAACGTAAGCACCATTAAATCTAAAGTGCTCACATGTCCATTAGTATTTTCAACCAATCACATGGAGCTGATGAGTACAGAATACTGAAGTCCTCCTCATTCTAACAGTCGTGCCTGTGCCCCATCACCAGGATAAAGGAAGAGATGGGATCCTGAAGGAATGGCTGGATTCCATTTGCAGGGTTCCAAGGGGAAACAGATAAGACTCAAAGACAGGGCTCCTGTTCTTAAGGATCCTGCACACGGAATGTCAAGGCAATACAAGGCTATGCAGAGGGAAGAGAAAACATGGTGCTACACCTGTTGGACCAAGTAGATGTCATTTCTCACACAGGGCAAAGGAGAGACATAAAGGCAGGCTGGATGAAACAGAATGAAAGCCACACCTCAGGTCAGCTTTGAGCAGAGAATTCTGACCCAGGACATAAGGAAGAGAAGGAGTGAAGGTGGAAGCATAGCAACAGGACTGGCTTAGGGCTCAGCAATGATGTCAATCAAAGATTACGCAATGGGAAAAGAAGAGTCTTTTCAATAGATGGTTCTGGTATAAACTGGTATCCACCTGTAAAATAATAAACTATAGCTAAAACTATAAACTAGAGCTAAAACTAGCTATAACTCTATAGCTATAATAAACTAGAGCTAAAACTATAGAACTCTTAGGAGAAAATGTAGGCATTTATTTTTGTGACACTGGACTAAGCAATAGTCTCAGACGTGATGTCATAAGGACACAGACAAAATAATACACAATTAGACTGTGTAACAAGTAAAGGCTTTCGTACTTGAAACAATACTATCAAGAAAGTAGAAAAAGAATCCACAGGATGGAATAAAATATTTGCAAATCATATATCTCACTAGGAACTTGTATTCAGAATATAAAAGACTCTTAAAATTTAATAAAACTGTACCAGGATAGCTATAATAAAAAGGTAATCACAAGTGTTGAAAAGGATCTAGAAAAACTGGAAACCTCATACTTGGCTGGTGGAAATGTAAAGTGGTGCAGTCATTTTAGAAAATAATTTGGCAGCACCTTAAGAGGTAAAACACTAAACACAGAGTTATATGATCCATTGCTTCCACTACTAGATATGTGTCCAAGAACAAATGGAAACATGTACATATAAAAATACATATTGTTCATAGCAACATTATTTGTAATAGCCAAAAACAATCTGATTGTCCATCAACTTAAGAATGGATAGACAAAATATTATATATATATATATACGAAAAATATTATTTGGTAGTAAAATAGAAGGAAGTACTGATTCATACTACAACATGGATAAACCTGGAAAACATGCTCTGTAAAAGAAGCTACTCACAAAAGAACACACAGTATGTTTCTACTTATAGGAAACGCCCAGAATAGGCAAATCCATTGAGAAAGAAAGTAGCAGCTTAGGACTTAGGGGTAGGGAGATGAAGGATGGTGAGGAACGTGGAAATTATTTCTAATGCGTATAGGCTGGTATGGCTTTTTTGAGGGGGCGTGTTTTAAAATTGGACTATGGCAATGGTTACATACCCTTGTAAAAAAGCTAAAAAAAATCACTGAACTATAAACTTTAAATAGATGAGTTATGAGGTATGTAAATCATATTTCAATAAAGCTGTTTTTTAAAAATGCAATGGGATAAATCACAATGGAAAAATATATAAATTTAACTTCAGAAAATGAAAAACTTCTGTGAGTCATAAAACACTGTAACCTAATTAGGTGGGAAAAAATGAAACAGGAAAAATTTTTTTGTAACATACTTGACCAATGGCTTTAAAACAAATATCAACAAAGCTATGATAATTCAGTAAGAAATAGAGAATGTTAGCCAAGTAAGTTTTGACCCAGCAATTCTGCTTTTATAGTCTATCTGATGAAAAGAATCACATGCCTTTAGATAATAACATAGAAGAATGTTCTTTCATTATTCTTTAACGGAAAACTTATTTGTCTAATGCTAGGGAAATGGGAGAATGAATGGCTGTTGTTTGTATACTATAGAAAGAATACAAAAAATATTCAAAGTGGGGATAAAGGAGGGATCAAGATTTATTGTATCATTTCATGCATGCACTTTTAAAGAGACAGGGTCTCACATACATTGCCCAGGCTGATCTTAAAACTCCTAGGCTCATGTGATCCACCTAAGAAGCTGGGACTACAAGCATGAACCACCTCACTCAGCAATTTTGTCTATTTTTATAATGTGTTTTTCCTCAAATATTTCTAAAATTAAAAATATATATACATTTATTATTTTCATTGAAAAATTATATGAGCAATAACATTCTGTATCAGTGGTTTTTAAACTTGCTGCATATTAGAATCCATGGGCAATCTTCTAAAAATAAAAAATCCTAATTCCCAAGCCATATCTCATATGCATCAAATCACAACCTCTAGAGGAAGGACCCAAGCATTGGTATTCTTTAAAATTCCTGAGGTGATTCCAGGGTGCAGCCAAACTATATACAAGTGCACCAGGACCCACTGGCAGGGGAATACTGGACTCAAGTCCCTCAGGTTCAAAGTGGAACGAACAAAGGAACACACACACAGATTTTATGTGTAAACAATCATTTTGAGCAGAACAGTAGAAAATGCTGTGCCACTTTCACAGCTGAGCACCAGGACTATCATACAAGCTTCCAGGAGAAAACAAGGAGTGTCCTATTCACCTGCCAGGAAGAGCTGCTCTTGCTGAAGGTCAGATCCCAACTGTGATCCTAGCCAATCAGAAGTGAAAGTGGGGACTAGAACAGGATAGTTGTGCAAGAGGAGTTGTGCACTTCCTACATCATTCTCCACACCCAGAAGCACCTTCCCAGATGGCACATGCACAACCTTAAGCCTATGGTCTCCCTTGTGCATGAAACCAGAACACAAACTCTTGTCCAGAACACAGCTCACTTGTCTACTACATTTGGTACAGACTGATCATAGAAGAACATGCTAGGGACAGAGAAGGAGGACCAAGCTCTACTGATAACTTGCACAAATTTCGGACAAGTTCCATAATGACTGTGAAGTCTTTGCGACTATATCTGCAAAGAGGCCAGGACCAGAAGTGTTCTAGGGGCCTTCCAAGTCCAGCAGGCCTAGACCTGCTATGCTCTCTATGAGCCTCACCAAGCATTAGAGACTGCAGATACAGATACCACTGGAAGCCAGCTGGGTGTATTTTCTGACCATGAACTTGATCTGACTCAGCTGTGATAATGCCCCTGACACAGTATCCTGGAAAGAAAGAAAATGGAAATTGTCTGAGAAATGCAGACAGACAGGAAGTTCAAAAGAGTGGGAACACAGAATGACCTCTCAGCCTCTTAAAATCCCCAGTAGTCTACAGCAAGGCCTGACAAAGTACCATCCATTTTAGACAGTTCCCAGAAGATGTTATCTTAAAAAAAAAAAAAAAAAAAAAAAACTTAAAAATGCTGGAGAGAATGTGAAATCAATACAGCCTTTCTGGAAAGCAATTGGGCAATATGTATTAAGATTCTCCACAAATGCAAACATTTTGTTCAAAAATTCCACTACCTGCCACCCTTAAAGAGGCATCAAAGATGCATAGAAAAATTACTGGACAAAAGTGTTCCTCTTAGGAGTTCTGGGGATCATTTGCACAAGAACATAAATGTACTTACTTTTTAAACTGTATGCTTAAGCAATGGTTAAAATGATAAATCTTACAGGTATTGGACCACAATTTAAAATAAAAAATTCATACCAGATATTTAATAGCAAAAACATTAACATCTTGGTTCACGCTGTAATTTTTAAAAAATGAAAAATAAACATCCAACAATTAGAAATCAATTTAAAATCAATTATAGAAAATTGAAACCATAGACAATACATATCAAGTTATTCAAGCAAATTGGAAATTCCTCATGATGCAATCTGAAGGGGGAAAAAAGCAGAGCATAAAACCCTTACATCATGAGGTCTCAGGTTTAGGTGGAAGTTTAAAATAAAGACTAGAAAAATAATATCAAAATGCTGGCAGTAGTTCTCAATAATGAGATTTCCAAATTTTCTACAAGAAATATTCTTGCAGGGGTGGGGGTGGGGGGAGGCAGCACCTTGGCAGACGTGAACTCATTGTCCAAAAATCAGGCAGGATGACTTCCACCTCACAGCCAGTCAGTATTCCCTTAAAGAAATAGCAAGAGGGGGGCTGGGATTGTGGCTCATCGGTAGAGCACTTGCCTCGCATGCGTGAGGCCCTGGGTTCGATCCTCAGCACCACATACAAACTAATAAAATAAAGACATTGCATCCATCTACAACTAAAGAAAAAAAATTTAAAAAAAGAAAAGAAAAGAAATAGCAAGCGGGGCTTTCGAAACTGCTAGATGGCAACTGTAAGAGAGAAATGGAACTGAGCTGGGCAGAAGTGGAAATGGTAGTGTGCTCTACAGTCTCTCCACACAAGCCAGTATAAGCAGAAGAGCAATATAGTGTTAGGATCACTTATTGGAGATACTTGGAACCCCAAGTGTTTTGGATTTGGGAATATTTGCATACACATAATGAGATATCATGGATGCAAGATTCAAGTTTAAACACAAAATTTATTTCAGTTACATATACATCTTATTCACAGAGCCTAAAGGTAATTTTATACAAAATTCTTGGCATGCCTGCATTTTGACTATGATCTATCACATGACATCAGGGGGAGAATTTTCCAATTGAGATGGTATGTATGTGCTCAAAAAGTTCAAGATTTTGGAACATTTCAGATATCTAGATTATGGAGGCTCCACCCCTATCCCCCATTTGTCCCCATTTTCTGTTGTACTCAGAGTATTTCAAAAGGCTGCTTCTCATTCATGCATTACCCTTTTGATTGTTTCATAATGGGCCAAAGTGATCTGGGAAAAGGAATGCAAATGTGAAATAACTAATGATATTACAAATAAATAAAGCACAGGAAATGGCCTTTACTCTTCTGTGGAAGACAAAAGGATACATTACCAATATTGATTAGTTCTTAATCCAAAAAGAATTACAACAGCCACAGAACTATTTTAATGTATGCTGGTCCTTGTTTTTACTACCAGAAAATAGATTCTCCATTTAGAAAAACACAAACATTTTCAAACAATACTCAAAAAATTAATTTTCTAACTAGCAGTGGAAAAAATATAACTAGAGAAAGGTGGCAGAAAGGCTTTAAAAAACTCAATATAAAGTGGAACGTAAGAATCTCCATCATGTAAAATGTAGGGCCATATTAATACAACATCCAAAGGCTAATCACCAATTATAGTAATATAAATTTTTGTTAGTACAGGTTGTATGGTTCAGGGTGCCTTATTTTATAGGGGTTTATAGTGTTTGACCATTGCTAGAATAGAATAATAGTTCCAGTTTCTGACAGTTTTTTAAAATATTTTTTTAGTTGTCAATAGATTTTATTTGTTTATATGCGGTGCTGAGAATCGAACCCAGTGTGTCACACATACGAGGTGAGCACTCTACCACTGAGCCACAACCCTAGCCCATCTGACAGTTTCTTGATTAGCATCAATTAGTGAAAGTTTGTATCCAAACAAATAAAACAGGTTTGGTTTTGTTAAAAAAAATTAAAATTAAAAAACAAGAAAAAACAACAACAAAAAGCCCTCCTTCTTAAACAAGAAAGGAGTCTAATCTTACAAATCAGAAAGTCATCAAGGTAATTTCAGAGCTGTGTCTGAGCACAGTCCACTGGAGTGAAGGAATGAGGAACAGGAGTGGGAGTGGGATACCTTCTGGGAGCTACAGACACACTGTACTTACTGTAGCATTAGCAGCAACAATGCAAGCTTCTAAAATAGATGGATATTTTTAAACCCAATGCACATTCACAGCCATATGTCAATTAAAAAAACATTTTTTTAAACAGACAGGTAGAACATTAGGGCTCTGGATATTTTCCCAACAGTATGGTTTAATCAGAAATCTGTGCATTAGACACTGTGGAAAAAATACTGTTTATCATTTCATGTATTCAGAGTCACTGCCTTAAGCAAGCATCTCTGACCTTAACTTTTCAAATTAAAATTACCAAGACAATGAAGCCAAACCACCACTGAGACACTAATTTGCTACACAAATTTGAGCAGCACATAAGAGCTGCTCTGTTAGAGACATACCTGTTTATTTCATTTGGATCAAAAACATCTAATATGGAGAATATTTTCTGCAATCCATTAAAAGGTTGAATGATATAGAATTACTATTCCCTTCTATTCATAAGGCCAAGCAAACAATTGAGTGAAAATAAATTTCATTCCTGTGGAGGAAAAACTTGAGGATGGTTTCTCAAAGCTGAAAATATATAATATCGGGCCAAGCACATAGGAGACACATCTCATCAGGATTACTCTGGCTGCAGCTGGAAGCCCCCACAAAACCGCTCTAGACAGGCATGCTATTCCTTGCTACCCAGTCCCACTAAAACAGACACTGAGTTTGTTATTAATAATAAAATTACATCTGAAGTGCAGTATTCCCTGGAGTCTCTTAGGTATTCCTTTATCCTAAGGCCCAAGCAACATCAATTCATTTCCAGTAGCACAGACAATCAAGGGAACATGGTCCAAAATATAAAACCTCTGTACTTGGCATTACCTTCAACTGAGGTCCTTTAAGAATACAGATGAGTTCAGAATTATCTCTATTTTACATACATAAGGTATACTGAGATAAGACATCCTGCCTGTCCTCAAGCATCAGATAAACAAAGCACATATTATTAAAGAAAAAATCATTCAATGGTAATTGCGAAAGCACAGAAAGGCACGCTTCATTCGGGTGTGGGTTTAGTGACCATTTGCAGTGACATCTTGCAGTTGAGGAAAGAATGAGCTCAATTCTGAATACAGCATGGATGAGTATTCATAGACAAGGATCAGGGTGTGGCCGGAGCAAGGAACATTACAAACATTAGGAGTAAGTGGGGGATTCTCAATTGACCTAATAGGATCCTTGCTGAAGAATGGCCAGGGTGGTTGGGCATCACCTGTGGGATGGTGCAGGATGAAGAAAGTGATCAGGGGCTGGAGGTATATCTCAGTTGGTAGAGATGCTTGCCTCACATGTACAAGGCCCTGGGTTTAAAGGAAGGAAGGAAGGGAGGAAGGAAGGGAGGAAGGAAGGAAGGAAGGAAGGAAGGAAGGAAGGAAGGAAGGAAGGAAGGAAGGGAGGGAGGGAGGGAGGGAGGGAGGGAAGAAAAGAGAAGAAATTGATCAAATTGAGGGTATGGGTTCAGTTTGCTAAACTGAATGCAGGTTTTTTATGCAGGTTTCTTTGCTAAAACTGGATTTTAAATAGAATGCACAGATGAGCTTGGGAGAAGGTTCAGAAGCCTGAATAAAGTTTGGTAAAACAAAGAATTTGTGTCAATACACACATTAACTCAGAGAAAAAGGGCATATAACTTAGCTGATCAAAAAGCAAAGGTAAGGCGCACGCCTGTAATCCCAACACTTTGGGAGGCTGAGACAGGACAATTGTGAGTTCAAAGCCAGCATCAGCAACAGCGAGGTGCTAAGCAACTCAGTGAGACCCTATCTCTAAATAATACACAAAATAGGGCTGGGATTGGGGCTCAGTGGTCGAGTACTCCTGAGTACCAAGGGAAAAAAGCAAAAGTACGATGCTGAACATAATTTTTAGAAAGAAGAGTAATTCAGACCAGGGTAACCTAGCAAGAGAGGCAGTGTGGGAACTAAGATTTGAAGGAAGAGAAGACATCTGACATAGAGATACAGTAGTGGGGAGGGCAAAGAGGGAAGCGAGGACATTTCAGGAATTTCCCCAAATACTGATAAACAGGTCAAATTCCTTGGCACAGGAAATCACTTCATACCAAAAAGTTTTCCAAGTCCTAGCTAATGACTGGACTGTAAACAATGTTATCCAAAATAAGAAAATTCTAGAACAATAAAAGATTTTTGGATACTCATCAAATTCAGAGCACCATTTCTAACATTCAAACCCTTGAGGTTTGCCCTCCTAATCAAATACCCACTAAATAATTCAGAAATAATGTATATGTCATCTTGAGCAATACTAATATTTGGGAAACCAGAAAAACAGATACTAATTAATTTCAGAGACCCAGGGCACATTTTAGATGAATTCTGAATATGTTTGTGTGTAACTGAGAACAATTTTTCTGCTTGTGCAGCATAGCATCAGCAAGGCCCCAAATTATACTGCCTTTTGTAAACAAATACTCAGCAAATCTGAAAATATCAAAGAACTGTTATGGTTCTGGTATGAACATCTGGGAAAGGCTTTCCTCACATTTGGATCATAATCTCTCAAAGTTAAATAATACCTGTGTTTTTCGGGGGTTGGTGGTGATGTTAAGTGTAAGAAGTTGATAATGGAGAGAAGCCAAAATACTTTATATGAATAATCCACAAATCCCTGGCCCCTACCCCTTTACAAGTCTGAGTTTTCACCAGCAATTAAATTTTATATCTGTTCCAATGTGGGATGATGTAATTAAGTAAAACACATCAGTATATAAGGCCTGGTAGCTTGTCCTATGGCGCTTGCCTTCATCTGTGACCTTCAAATGTACTGTACAGTCCACAGTGCTCCTTAATTCAGCAGCAAGAAACCAACAGAACCTGTGGTTAACATCAATACTGATCTTGAAGCTTTTAAAGTCCAGCCTGGGCAGTCCGAACAGTTTACAGGAGGTTGAACTAAAGAGACAAGTCTACTAAAATTCTTAAAAAAAAAAAGGCTGTTTTCCCTTCTTCCAAAAGTTACTATAACAAAGAAAATAACATTCTTCCAAAAGATTTCCTGCAGGCACTCAGTGTGCTTGACTTTGATCCCATGTTATTACTTATGCAATCAAGACAGCTTGTTTGGATGCCATTCTATTGCTTGTTTACCTGGGGATTTTTTGTTTGATCTTGATTGCACCAAGTGAGATTGTCGAGGCAGCAAGGGTGATGAAGGCAGAGACATTGAGACACCTTTGGCCAAGCTCACCCGATAGGTGTCCTCTGCTATGCTCACAGGAGTGTCAACACCATGACCAGAGGGCAGGACTGGAGAAGTCTCTTGACTGAAGTCACCTCCTGGAGTGAAGAGATAATACCTCAGGTTACACCATGCATTACAAGCTGATGTGAATTTAATTCCTAAGAACTACATTCTTAAAATACAATTCCCATACACCACACATCTTGAGTTTCTTTTAAATGACTTTCCCCTATCATTCTTAAAACTTTTTGCCCTCTGAGAGATAATTAAACTTTACCACTCAAGCATCAGTGAACTCTGCTCCTGATCCTTTTCTGTACTACCCTTCTGGTCTGGTTTTTTCCTAACAATGGGTCCAGGAAGTCATGGATCTGAGATTAGATGTAGAATGAAGGAACCACAAGAAGCTCTGATGTTAGCTAAGAAGAGGGAAGGGATGACACTTATGTGAGTATCACTGGGACAAATTCCAATGCCAAGAGCTGCTCCTTTCCAATAAGGAAAGTCCAAGGAAGGTCTAGAATGTTTCCACATTCCTTCCCAGCACCACCCCTCTGCTCTCGCATCCCATCTACTCCACATGCCCCCAAACCCAGGATCCATCCTCCTAAACTTCAATTAGTCCCCACCATCACAGGACTGGAACCA
>PVHX01001686.1:104696-184933 GCA_004024805.1 Geosciurus inauris
CCCCTGTCCTTGAGTATTCAGATACTGTCCTTCCCTCCTACTGCTGCTTCCTCCATCACATTCTCAATCTGTACTAAGAAGCACCTGGGGAAGTGCAGGAAGAGAAGGCAAATCATTACCCTGCAGATTAAAAAAGCATCTTCAAGCTCTAATGTACAGGCAGTAGGATCAGAAAGATACATAAAGTTTCCCACAAGCAAAACCAGTCTCTCTGCTAAATGCTACCCAATTGGTCCTTACCATGCTTCTTGACTCTGAAAAAATAAGATTTGAAAAAAAAAAATGAAAATTGTCTAACCCAGTAGAAACTCAATTTTTTCAGATCTTTGTACATAAGGCTCAAAAAGGGATGTGACCAAATCTATCAAGTTTCAAATGTCATCACTATGCCTTTTTTTTCATGTTAGGAGCCATGGGGAAGGAGAGTTACCTCACCACAGACCAAGGTTTGTATTCATGCTTCTTAAAAAGGCAACTCAAAACCAGCAGAGCTGCAAACAGAAAAGCCAGGCGCTCTGGAATGAACAAGTCAGCAAAGTCAGAGAGGTAAATTCACCTGGGCCAGCCATGCTCAGAGGAGTTTTGAGAAACTCGATAAAGATTTATCACTAATTGCTCAAATGACTGCCATCTGAAGAAAAAAACAGAATTACTAGAAAATCTTCACTAGAGTTACAAAAAAAACAAGGACATCATTCATGGCAAATGCCTAAGAGTTGTGTCCCCAAGGGAGGTAAGCAGGCAGAAATTAGCACAGGCTCCTAGCTCTATGGTCCATGTGGACAGCAACAGCCTGTGCTGGACTTCACATCCCTCACACACTGCTTCCCTAGACAGCACTGTGAGGTGCCACTGTCACCAACCTCAGGACCACAGGAGCCATCCTGGAATCTTACAGACCCCAACTCCTGAGGCCACTAGCCAGTGCATGAAACTTCCTGACTGCCTCTTCTTTGGTAATAAAACTGATCCCAAGGTGGAGCTGGGGCCACAAGGTGGGAGTTAATGCCAACTTCCCACAGGACTGACTGCCCAGTGCTCTGAAGAGACTCAGGAGAGCAGAGTCTTGTTTTCTCTGATCCAATACAGTCCCTTCTACCACCGACACTCTATGAGGGATGTAAGCAGGTGCCATGTCTATAAGAACAGAGTTGGGTCACCTAAGTCATGGACACTGACACAAGAAACACTAGGATACAGAGAACTTGGAAAGGGCTCAGGTTAAGGCCCCCTGGGTTACACACAGGACATGGGAGACTTGAAGAGGTGACATCGTGTTAGAAGAGAGCTGCCTTGTGACTCTCTTTAGATCACCTACTATAGAACTGTGTTGTGGCTGTGAGATGGCCTGACAAGCCACCACGCACTGTCTTCCCACCCACTCACAAGGATTTCTGACCTATACGTAAATAAAAACCCAGACATCAAGCACCTTAATTTGGGCGGGAACACAAAAGAAGGAATAAATGTATATAACAGCACCAGAAATTTCAAAAGTAAGCTCATTACTAAGAAAAGGTTTGTTGGCTTACATACCTAATTCTCCAATACAGTACAAGAGAAATTAGGGATTGAAGGGTAGAAGATTTAAAGCATTTCTTAATTACAAATTCTACCCATAAAATTTGTTTATATCAAGCAAAGCAAATATTTTCATTAACTGCAGATCTGGTGGGGATGAGTTGAAAAGAATGCTGTAGCCATGAGGCCCTCAGCCTTCAGAACAGCTGGGCTCGGCATTCTGATTTTATACAGGCTATAATAAAAACAAACAGGACTTAGAGATGGGTTTGGGGGAGAGGGGTTCTATTTCAACTTGACTTTACTATCACACTATAATATCTACCCTAAACATGCTGTTCCGTTTGGTTTTTCAGAAACAATTAAACTTCCAGCTTCCTTTTTATTAGAAAGGCACAAAGCAGGGAGAGGAGTTTTATGGATAACAGGAGGCACAAAGCACGAAGTGGGTGATCCAGCAGCTCAGAAGTTGGAGACGGCACTCCGGAGCCGACAGCTTTAGCTGTAACTGCACCAGGGCAGGGGGTGAAGGTCAAAGAAAGCTCAGGGCATCCCAGGAAGCCAGAGGCAGAAAAGAGAAATCTCTTAGGGGTACCCACAGGAACAATGCAATACTGGTTCTGGACAACATGACACCAGAAATTCTCCGGTTGATTTAACATTCCTCAGCAGATGCTTAAAGAGGTTTAAGAGGAATTAAAGGCGTTTCACTGCAACGACCAGCATGGCTGGCACATTTCTTTCAGCCTTGAATAGATGCTGTTTTCTTTTAACGGCGACCTATTCCATTCCCCACCTCAGTTAAGTGACGGGAAGCACACTTCAGTCACCCTTCCTGTTACTGCAGCACAAGTGCCTGACCCAGGAGGACAACACATCCTCGCCAGGGTGGGAAAACCACATTGTCAATGACCAGGGGTGTACCAGGCCTCCCAATGCTGCACTGGCAGGAGCTTCTCATGGAATGTTTATACAGACCATCCCACCCCTCCCAACATGCTTTCCCTCCATGAGCTTCTAGTCCAGTCTCACAGATAGGAAGCTGGGGCCTGGGTGTTAACTGGGAGGAACAGGGGCCACAGCCAGAACCTTCCCTCAACCAGCCAGATTACGGTCTAACACATTCATTACTCCACATGTTCAAGACTCTTGGGGAAAATGGAGATCCCCAAGAGAGATGCCTTCTAAATCAGTTAAACAAATATGAGGTAAACACACTTTTGCTAAAAAGGGCCTGATAGTATATAACTTGCAAAACCTAAAATATTTACTATGTCATTCATACACATACACACACGCGCGCATGCACTTTTATTTTTAAAATCAATTCCATGGATTCCAAAAACAGTAGACAAAAGAGGGCATCAGGACAAGTGGACACTTGTAAAGTCCTCTGCATGTTACAAGAATAAATACATATACACAAAATAAAGACATATACAAAACAGGTATAAGCATCAAAATCACAGTTTGCAAGATAACTACCAAAGGGAATAAAGCCATATAGGAAAGCATTTTATATTGGCAGAAATGGCTTTTGATAATATTTTATTTATATTTTTTTTCACTATTACGAACTGTGAAAAGGGATTTTAAATTCACAGTGAAAGAAAATCTGAATCTGGGAGATGAATGCTGAAAGGGAGTTATGCAGAATAGCAAAGTCCGATATTGCAGATTAAAGTACATGGAGTGCAGGATTAGAGACGGCTTTTAAAAAACGAGGGCAATGAAGTCAGGGAGATGAAAGCAAAAGCCTATTTCAGAAAGGGTAGACCTGAGCAAGGCAAGGGTGAGCACAGACATTCAGGTGAACAGGTCTGCAGAGGCAGCAAATAAGATCTCCATTTATTGTGCCATTGAAGTGGCTTGGGAAGGCGGGGGTGGGGGAGGGGAGGGTGGAAGCTTAGAATAGAAAAAGATGCAGTTTCTCCAGCTCCAGAAAACAGGACTCGTGAGATACATTTAACTAGGGCATTAAAGGTATTACAGCATCTTTTGTGCAGTCCCTGCCTCCAAGCACACTAATGTTTCTTAAACATATTTTCCATTATAAGGTTTTATAACCACATAATGCACATATATTTACAGAAACCAGGAAATTGGAAACGATTTCCTCCTTAAGATCTAGTATCCTTTTTGAACCCTGCAGAAGGCACGGTCTGCAACTGAAAGCACTTTCAAGCACTTGATGTCTTATGGGATCCTCTAGTTTCTAGGCAGAGCTACTGATCACTAATGTGCATGTTCAAAAAGAAAGATAAAATGCATCCAAGTAAACAATCTTCGAAAGCATTCATGCAATCACGACTAATTCTCAAACAATACCACTAAGGGGTGAGAAAGCAGCTAGCCTCCAGGGTATGGAAAAACCTAGCTTATTGGACAAGCATTTCCTTTTGTCTTCAGAAATCTGCCAAGTGGGTTCTAAATAGAGATCAGTAAATACTGTCCTCATACTCCACATTGCACAACTAAATGTACAAATGTGCTTTCCCCTAAAACAGATGAGTAAACAGACTGGCATTTCTTCTCTAATTGGACATTGGCTTTTCCTTTAAGACATATCACCATGTGAGAGTTTTTGTGCTCTATAAATATATGACCTCAGAAAAACTCCTACCCCCAAGACCCACAGAAGTGCACTTTAAAAATAATGCTTTATAGGTATACTGGGTGCCACGACAAGGTGTTAGGTGTTCTCTTTATATTCCCTAATTTAATCTTCCCAGCCACCCCCATAAGAAGGCACTATGCTATTACTAGCCCCCTTCTCAGATGAGAAAACTGAGGCACAGAAAGGATCAAGTATCATGCCCAATGGCACCAGCAAATGTTCAAACTGAGAGTGAACCCAGGCAATTAGATCCAGAGTCCATTTTCTTGATATTGCTCCTGTTTGAGAAGGCTGCTGAGATATGTTTTCAATATTATGTCATACTGTATACTTACTAGGGAAAACCAAAAATAGTATATGTAGGTCTACACACAGTACAGGCTACTGTAAAAAGAAACCTGTTCCTACATCTATTTTCCTGTTCCATGCTGGCTGGCTAATTAGTTCCACAGCACTCCTGGAAAGCTCCCCTGGGGAGGCACCCAGGCCCAGTGATCATTAATTTTCTTTCAATCACACTTTATGCTCCCACCTTGCAAGCAAAGTGGATCTGAGATATAGGTGTTAAGTCATCAAGCACCCTAAATAATTTCTTCTTTCACGTGGTACTGTACACTTGTTAACTCCTGTATCATTGGGCCTGCTATTTCTACCACACAGATGTGCCCAGAGCCATTTCTGCCAGGAGAATGCCAAGTCCCACCCCTCTGCTTAGCCTGGACCAAGAATGAAATAATGGGTCAGCTGTGGTTAAAAGCAACCTGGAAGGGTTTATCTTACACCAGTAAGGAATTCATTATCCTAAATTTCCTCAGCAGCAATATGGACATTACCCAGGTCCACAGGTCTTGGGGACCACACAGCAACTGGGCCCATGGCTTTGCCAGGCTTAGTGTTCTTGGTCACAGCAGTAGTTCCCTGGCCCCTCCACACAAGAGGGTTCCCAAGTCCTGCCCAGGAAGCTGTTTTACCTGGCATAGCTCAGGTAATGGTTTTAAAAGCTCACCAAGTGATTCTGATGTGTAGCTAAGATTTAGAACCACCACAGCAAGAAGGTGGTCAAAAAGATCTGAAATGTTTATATTCCAGTTGGGAACAAAAATTCCACTGCTCAGCTCTGGTTCAATTTGGGAGGTATAGGTTGGTGAAGAAAATAGGTTTATTCAACGCAGACCTTGAGGAAGACAGAGACCTCTTTTGTCTCAAATCTCTATCTTTTAGAGACTCAGTGATGTGAACAGCTTTTGTAAGAGGTGGGTACAGTAAGACAAAAGGCAGGAATGATACATATATAGATTTAGCTAGGCTGTGCTAGTCAGAAACTGGGGAAACGGTCCCAGTTTCCCCAGTGCCCTGTAGGCCAGGGATAGCTGCTCAACCTCCACTCTCAGCAGGAGCGAACTCGAGACCCAGAAAAGCAGTTATCAGGAAGTTGCCTTTAATTTTAAAGGAGTTGTGTTTCACTATCACAAAGAAAAGAAACCTCAGGGAATGCTCAATCATACAGATGATTAAAATTTAAGCTCCCATTATTCAAAATGCTCATTCCCTGAGTGTGTATGTACATATGAATATGCACGGGCACATACTGTATGTTTACATACACAATTGTTCGGAGGGTCTCCAGAGACACATGGAGCCAACAGTAGTGGCTGCTGCTGAGAATGGGAACTAACCAATTGGGAGCTCAGATGGGAGGCTGACATTTGTATATGGTTGACATTTTCTGTGTGTGTATATTTTCTATAAATATTTAAATTTGTATTCCCTAGGATTGGGCCATGTGAAGATTTGAAGATCTTTAGGCAAAAGGGCTGCCTGCTCTGGCCTAACTGGGTGAATGAAATGAAGTTCTATTCCACAAAGTATGTGCACAAAGATGTGTGTGGTGCTTACTACTCAAAGGTGAGCTTGTCTGAAGCTGGCTGAGGTACACACACATGGGAGGAAGAAGAGCAGAGTGCACTGCTCTGAAGGGCTGGTGGCAACTGCTCCACCAGAGATGGGTAAGTGCTTTTGCTGTTGGCACCCTGCCCCATCCCCCTCCAGAACCTGATTGTGTCTGCTGTCAGCATGAGTGGGCACACCTACAGGGATGCACGGGACACTGGGAAAACATCAGGTGGCACCTTAAGAGAAGTGGGAAGGACAGGCTTGGGGGTGGAATAGGGTGAAGGCCAAGAAAAGGAGGCTTAAAAGGAAAAAAACTAAACTAAACAAAACATTGAGGCAGGACAGGACCAAGGAATAAAGAAGTCAAAGGAAGAAGAGGAACAGCCCAGTCCTGGGGAGGGGCAGGATGGAGATGGGGAAGGTGGTCAAAGCATGAATCCTGTTTGTGTTTAAAACTGCATCTGGCAAGCAGTCCTGGCAAGGTTTCTCCTAGCACCCTGGTAAAATATCTATGACTACAAAGTAAAATTAAAAACTCACAAAAAACTATACCAAACATCAAGGGACTGCCAGAAAGAAAAGAAATCCCAGTAACCCTAAGGAAGACAAAGAAGCATCCTTGCTGTTGCAACAACTAACCAGTCACCTAACCACACTGCAGTGGGTGAAGCAGCAGAGCCCACCCTCCAGGCAGAGCAGAGGTTGAAACACTCCCTCCAACCCCATGATTCCACCCTGAGCCTCCTGCAGGAACCCACAGATCCTGAAGCTTAAAACATGGCTGGTTCCATTTGATTAGATTATCTCTCATTTGATAAACCTCCCTCAAAATCATCAGTGGTGGGAGACCAAGAAAACTTGGTTTATTAGTGCAAAGAAAGGGCACATTTTCTTGAAGACTCAAAGAGAAGACAGAACCAAACGGTGCTGCTCCGCATCCTCCATGGAATCCAGGATGGCCAGCCTCCCTGTACCCTCGCATGGCATTCTTTTTCTGATTAAT
The DNA here is from genome assembly GCA_004024805.1 of Geosciurus inauris. Classification (NCBI taxonomy): domain Eukaryota; kingdom Metazoa; phylum Chordata; class Mammalia; order Rodentia; family Sciuridae; genus Geosciurus; species Geosciurus inauris. The sequence continues at coordinate 111,731 of PVHX01001686.1, forward strand.
CTGTACTATAGACTAAGATCAATTAGCACTATAAAAAAATCCAGTCAATGATGAGGAGAACAGCCTTGGAAGGTCTCCCCAGGATATAGAGGGAAGGGGCAAAATTTTTAGCAATATAAAAGATATTATACTTATGGAAAACAAAGGGTGTTTTTAAGAAGAAAAAAAGACAAGATGAAGTAATTAAAACACTTTTTTTGAACTGAAGAATGCACAAAAAAAGGACCCACCATGCACTGGACTAGGTTTCTAAAGGGAGACCCACACCTAGGCTCAATTGGTAAAACTTTAAATTGGAAGTTTAAGAAAAGATTATCATAGGCATCCAAAGTAAGTATTTAAAAAGGTTTAATAGGACACAAAACCACAAGGGACATTGAAAGGAACCAGAACCCAGCTGTCCTTAGATATCTTGCATTGGTTTCCGAGAGCTGCTGTAACAAGGCACCACACATTAGATGGTTCCAACAGCCAAAACTTATTTTCTCATATTTCTGATGTCTACAGGCCCCAAATCAAGGTGTAGGGCACAAGTGTGCCCTCTCTGGAGGTTCTGGGCAGAACCTTGCCCATGTCTTTCTCTCTGTTCCTGGTGTGGCCAGCAGTCCGTTATGTTCCTTGGTTTGTAGACTCCTCACTTTAATCTCTGCCTATACTATGACATGGTGAGCTACCTGTGTCCTCTCTTCTAAAGGCATCAGGCATATGGGGTTAGGGCCCACCTAATCCAGTAGGACTGTTATTTTAAAATGATTCCATCTGAAAAGGTCCCATTTAACTTGATTTACATCTGCAAAGATTCTCTTTCCCAAAAAGGGTCATAGGTTCTGTATCAAAGGTTGGGACTTCAACATATCTAGGCGGGAGGGGTGGTCACAATTCAACCCCAAAATCTTTTCTCCACCACCACAAGCCAGAAGTCAAAAAGCAACATCTATAATACTTGAGGGAGGGAAGAGCATGACTAAGTCTTATAAAACTTAACCAAGTTTTCTAGTATCTGTCATACCAACCCCAAAATATTCTAAGATATTTGAAGGTTCAGAAAGTGCATAGTACGTTTCTCCTTTTGAAGAAAAAATAGGCTACTTAGGAGAAGAATCAAAATTAACTCCTCAATAGTGGGGAACATTATGGGTTCACAAAAAAAAAAAAAAAAGTGCCAGGTGCAGTGGCACTTGTCTGTAGTCCCAGTGGTTCAGGAGACTGAGGCAGTAGGATCGTGAGTTCAAAGCCAGCCTCAGCAATTTAGCAAGGCCGTAAGCAATTTAGCAAGACCCTGTGTCAAAATAAAATATAAAAAGGGCTAGGGATATGGCTCAGAAGTTAAGAATCCCCGAGTTCAATCCCCAGAACAAAAAAGGGGAGGGGGAAAAAAAGAAACCCTACAACCCAAGCCTTCTTAGCACTTTATTCAACTATCCCTCTCCACTCCCTTCTCATTCAGGAAATGTGTTTTTTGAACCATATCCTTCATCCCACAGTGCAGAATCTCTTAACTTATCTGAGTGATCTCTTGAAATAATAGCTTATGCTGCCCTGCCAGAACTTGCTAACAATGGCTCACATTTTTTTACATGATTGGGACACTAGACAGGGAAAGCTTTCTCTGCCCCCACTCACCCTTCTAAACAAGCAGAGGCACAAAGCACCACAATGACCATTTTCATTGCCAAGGAACAAATTATAAAAACGACAAAGAAAAATCAGTTTACCATATGATCAACATTTTTTAAAACATGTGGAATAAACATCTAAGCCAGCATACACAATCTTTTATATGCCACATGACAATAATGGGGAAATAGCATACACATCCAAAAGCTTAGAAGGTAGTTTAGTAAAATGTTGACAGTGGTTGATCTTAAGGGGGTAGGATACGGATGGTTTTTCCCTTTCTTTCTGTTTTCAGTTTGACATATTCTGGCAGCTTTTGTAACAAGAACACTTTATAACATAAAATACACTATTATCTTGTACATACTTATTTCAAAAATCAGTCTGTATCTCTCTCTTTTTACTTCCTCAGGAAAGAGGGCTTGCTTTTCTTTTTTTCCAGGCACCTCCAACTATGCCCACTGCTTTCATTCAACCCATCTGGCTCAGACTTGCCTTCATCCAGCCAGCATGAACTGCCCACAGGCAGCTCTTACTGATGTCCAGTGGTTTTCCCTGTGGATGTTCTCACAATGAAGCTCTGGACTGGTTCCCCTACAAAGAACTTAGAAGGAAACACACCACCCTAGCTGCCTTTACTCCAACTGCCCTGTCTTTGGCCTTTAATATCAACCAATTAATGCTTTTCTTAACATTAAACTCCTCAAAAACAACCTAAATATTCCCTCTTAATTTCTAATAACATAGAAAATTCCACTTTTCCTGCAGAACTTTCTTGGAGGTGAAACGAGAAATAACAGCAGGACCACAGTGCTGCACATTTCATATCTCGTGTCCCTGATGCCCCCAAATCCAAGCAACAAGACAACCTGGAGCTGCTACCACCCAGTAGACATCTGGGTTACACACTAGCACACAATTATTGCCAGAGTTCATTTACCCTGGAACTATATTAATTAGGTACCCAAGTAACATGTGAGCTTTTATAACTATAAACGTATGCTCATTGAGTGTATCTGCCCTGATAATGACTAAGCTAGCAGTTATTAAGCCCTTACCCTGTGCCAGGCACCTTCCCAAGGATTTTATACACAGTAACTGAGTCATTCATCTTGTTCCATTTGAAGCAGATGCTGTCACTGTCCTCTGTTACAGCTCAGGAAACTGAGGCATAGGGAAGCGAAAGTAAGTTGCCTGGGGTCCCACAGCCTGTAAGTGGCAGACCCAGAACAGAAGCCAGGCACTCCAGCTGCAGTCAGAGCTCATCACACCGGCCTGTCGTCCCCAAGGGCAGATTCCCTAACCAAGGTGCTAACTGAGCATGAAGCACTGTTTGGTGCTTAAGAAATTCTGACTATTATCCACAGACAATTTAGCAAGTCATGTTTCTTTGAATGATAATCATCAAGAACATTCTGTCATATTGGACATGCTGACATTTTGGGGGTGGAAAAATAAGTGGAGGGAAAAAGACTTTTAGAACAATACCATAACCAGTACACCACCCCCTCACCAACTACTCAAATCCAAACTCTGGCAGGCCCAGCAGCAAAGCTGTCTGCCAGCAGGTCTCATTACCAGAGAAGGAGAGAAAATAAAAGGGAGCTGCTACCATTTATCTTACTTCAACTCCTCACAAGGAAAATGGTATCTATAAACATTTTTGGGGAAAAAATGCCTTAAAGTTTCTAGGCAGCATGTAAATTTTCTTCCCCACAAAAACACATTAAAAAATGTAACACAGCGCTGGAGTCGTAGCTCAGTGGTACAGCACTTGCCTGGCACGTGTGAGGCACTGGATTCGATTCTAGCACCACATAAAAACAAATAAAGGCACTGAATCCATATACAACTAAAAAAAATCTAAAAAAATATAACACAACCAACTCAGTTCATATTCTAGAAAGAAGGAGACTAAATCAACTGTGTACATGTGGTTGTGTAACAAAGTCCTTTTCCAGGCTGGTGTAGGGGGTCAGGAAGAAAATGAGATGGCTTCGCATTTTCTGTATGCCTGTGTTTTATTTGTCATATTCCTGCTTCATCATCACCACCCAAAAAAAACGAAAAAAAACTTCTCAGTTTTCAAAACAGCAGCCTCAATGACATGTCTGGTAAAATATCTTAGCAACAATGTCAATATTGTCTCACTGCAGCTAACCATATTAACATTCCACTCTAATCATGATTTCTCAAATATAAAATGGAATGCAAGTTATTCACCTCATTCATTCTTTGAGTATCTCTCTGGGAAAAGGCCCTCTAACATCATGTAAATTAAACATCAAAATTATATTCACTAGCTATTACTCTTTGTGTATCTAACTTGCAAGTGTAAGTATATGAGTAAGCAAATGTTGACAAGGAATAGGCATAAACATAAGAACCAAACAAAATATACTGACACGTTACTTTGATCAAATCCTATCCCTTGTTATTTCTGCAATGGAATCCTTTCACTTATCTGCTTGTATATCTTTATTTCAAGTTCATCTTTATAGGATTGCCAAGAACTAGATAACAGGGAATCAGCTTCTAACAGTTTATATGCACATTTGCATGGCTGGTTGAAACTCCCTGGTGATTTAAAAAATCACCCCCCACCAAATTATAGATGCTAAGATCCCACTCATCCTAGGCCTGGTGGGAACATGAGTCACCAAGGACTCAGTGAACTGGCCAGGTCAGGAATCTCTCTATGGTATACTAACTTCTGGGCTCACTCTTGTGAAGCCCAGGTGAACACAGAATCTTGCATGCACAGCACCTCTGAATGCACATACATCTTTAAAGACATTCAGGCTTCTGGCTTCAGCTCCTGGCATTACACCTCCTATCTCTGCCCCCTATATCTCCTAGCAAACGTGTGCCCTCCCAGACTGTTTACTGCAACTGGCCTATAGCACTCTGCTGAGGACATGCCTATTACCACAGCTCTTGCCTCCATCTGCACCAGATAGAACAGCTAGAGTCATATCTGCCACTCAGATAAGTGAGCTAAGGAAGCAAGAATATCCAAGATGCTACCATACTAAAGTCTAGAGGAGAGTGATAGGGACAGAAAAGCAAAGAGCCTGAATGGTATAGAAATTATTCCAGATGCTTACCATGATCCAGGCTCTATTATAAGCAATTTAACTCATTTAATCTTTAAAAGAACCAACAGTCAAGGAGTGCATAGTAATCCTTCAGTACTGGCAGGGCATTAGTTACAAGACGCCCAGTGGATACCAAAATCTGAGGATTCTCAGATGCCCTTGTATCAAATGTCATAGTGCTTGCATGTAACCTACACAGATCCTCCTGTATACTTTAAATCATCTCCAGTACAATGCATACCTAGTACAATGCAAATGATATGTAAATAGTTGTTGTGCTCCATTGTTTAGGGAATGGCAAGGAAAAAGTCTGTCCATGCTCAGAACAGATATAACATTTTTTCCCCCTGAATAGTTTCAATCTACAGGTTGAATCTGCAGATGCTGAGAACTGTAATGTGGTTATCCATTTTGCAGATGAAAACAATGGAAACACAATAAGATTAAGCAATTTAAGATGGGAACTGAACCAAGTTGCCTGGCTGCTATAATGCCCAGATCATAGGCTTTGGAGACAGAAACTGGGCTCTAATCCTGCCTCCACCACTTGGTAACTGTATAGTCTTAAGTAGTTCTTCAGCCTTTATAAAAAACAACATGAAGCCGGGCGCAGTGGCGCAAGCCTGGAATCCCAGCACTTAGGGAGGCTGAGACAGGAGAGTCGAGAGTTCAAAGCCAGCCTCAGCAATGGGAAAGCATTAAGCAACTCATTGAGACCCTGTCTCTACATAAAGCACAAAATAGGGCTGGGGATGTGGCTCAGTGGTCGAGTGCCCCTGAGTTCAACCTCTAGTACCAAAAAAAAAAACCCACATGAGGTAACTGTTCATAAGCATTTAGCATACTGACTGACACACAGTAAGCTCTCAGTAAAGAACAATTTTTTCTAAGTACCACTACATATTTCCTCCAGAGAATTTACTTTCTGGTTAACTGTGTTTCATTCCCTATCTTCTTTAATATTTTGAGTAGGAAAAAGGTACCTCTCTTTCTACCAACATTTAGTATCAAAAACTCCTGATACAAATTTAAATATTTGTGTGAGGATACTTTATTTCTTTGCCCTATGAGTAACCTCAAAATCAAGTATACCATGTAGTTTCTTTTTTAAATCCTCATATCTTTAACTTGATGGTGGATTTTTAAAAAATTTTTAATTTGACTCATAATTGCTCATAAGACACAGAGATTATCACCTTTATTTTATAGGCAAGAAAACTGGGATTCAGAAAAATAACTTGTTCTAAGAGAGTAAGTAGATTCAAACTAGTGGGTACATTTTAAAAACCCAAGTTTATTGAGGCCAAACCAGCAGAGCTCTTATTTATCTTTAAGATGCTGCTTCCACAAATCAGAAATGGTTTGGAATACTACTTGGAAGTCTAATAATCATGTTAACAATTTAATGGATTGAGGGAGCAAATGCTCCAAAATCTCTAATCCTCAGAATCTTGGAGCTAAGCATGCAGCTCTGAGAGATTTCATCAGATTCTCAACAAATTCACACACAAAACAGAAATAAGGAGTCTACCTTCCCGAAAAATGATTTGTAACTTCTCCATCACTTTTCAACAGTGAATTTACAGAATTAATATAAAATCCTTCACTTAATCCTACCAAAACTAAAGGCTGACTTGGATGAATTTTTTTAGGCTAAAATTAAACAGGAGACATGTTTGCCTTACTTAGAACTTTAACCATTTATCAAAATATGAAAACAGCTACTGAACCCAACAGAAAAATAAGTCAGCAGGACAACATGAGAAAATTTTTAGTTATTATTGACAAATACTCATATAACATATGCTATATGCCAAGCATGGGAATAAGCACATAAATATCAATTCATTTAATTCTTAGTGACCCATGAGGCACAGAGAGGTTAAGTAATTTACCTAAATTCACATACCTGGTAAATCATGGAGCCATGATACAAACCCAAGCAGTATGGTTTCAAATGCCAATAAACACACAAAAATGTGTTTAAATGTATACTAAAAAACTGCCTAATTAAAACAATGTTTGCCGGGGCTGGGATTGTAGCTTAGTGGTAGAGCGCTTGCCTCGCATACGTGAGGCCCTGGGTTCGATCCTCAGCACCACATACAAAGCAATAAAATAAAGACATTGTGTACATCTACAACCAAAAAAATATAAAAAAATAAAAATAAAAAAAATAAAAAAAATAAAACAATGTTTGCCTATGACACTAGCAAAGATGAAATTGCTTCGTTACAATCTGTCATAAAAGACTTGAACAAACAAGTATTCCAATAAATTGTTAAAATTGTAAATGCAATGCCATTTTTAAGGGCAATTTGACAAAATATAGAAAATTTATAAATGAACAAACTTGTTACTCAATTTTTATTAGTATCTATTCTTATGAAAACACATATGTACAGAAATTTACTCTAGAATTAATTTGTAAGGATGACCCCCCAAAAGATACAACTTAAGTATTCATCAACAGAAAACTAATGAAACAAATTACAGTGTACTTGTCCAATGTAATGCTAAGCAGCTTTTTAAAAAGCGTAATTGTATATTTGTATGTGTGAATGAGAGAAAATTTGGGGAAGCTAGGGATGCAGCTCAGTAGTAGGGCACTTGCTTAGTATGCTCAAGCCCCTGGGTTCACTCACCAGTATGGCAATCAATCAATATCTAAAAATACATATGATCAATATTGTAATTATTTTACAGAATAAAATGCATTTAAAAGTCCATGTGGAGCCAGGCACAGTGGCAAATGCCTGTAATTCCAGAGACTCAGTTGCCTGAGGCAGGAGGACTGCAAGTTTGAGACCAGCCTCAGCAACTTAGTGAGACCCTATCTCAACATAAAAAATAAAAAGGGCTGGGGATGTAGCTCAGTGGTAAAGTGCCCCTGGGTTCAATCCTCAGTAGCAAAATAAAAAGGAAGTTCATATAGGGTTTAAGGATCTATATATGTGTGTGTAAAACACCTACATACACACATATGTATATGTGTACTTACGCACATATATGCAAAGAAAATACATGCTAATGTCATAAGAAACTGTTAACATTAATTGTCTTTAGGGAGTGAAAAAGGAAACAGAAGAGAAAGAGGTGGTATATGTACTTTTCTCTTAATACCACTGTTTAGCTTTTGTTTTCATGACTGTGTAACAGTTTCATAGATATCAAGCAAAACTTGGCGTTAAGATATAGAAAATTAAACAGAGGTATTAGTGACTTGAGTATAGATTAAAATCATGTAAGTATCTCACAAATAATCCTCTTAGGAAAAAGAAAAAAAATCTAGAGGAAGAAAAAAAAATCCCTTAAGGGAGAAGTTACAAACATAGAAGATCTACCATCTTCTGTCTAGGACAGTGATCTAACATAGAAATGTTTTCCTTTATATTTTCTCAGTGCAAGAAATAAAAATTAAGAAGACTAGCCCTAGACATAATAGAAACAACTAATCTGGAGTACAAACAAAAAAACAATTAGCTATATGACTTTGGACAGTTGAAATCTCTTTTCCAAACATTCTTCAAAAAGGTGAAGAAATTGAACTCAAATTCTAGGATCTTTCTTGATCTAAAAATTTTTAATTATTTTATCATGGTTTAAAGAAAGAATCCCCACACATCATAACCTAAGGATAAAAGTTTGTACTAACAAACATAGCAATTTATTAAGGAGATGTTACTGGCAAGACCTCTGCCTTCTGTTAGGAGCTCACCAGCCATCAAGTTTCTGGCACATCCAGGGAAGAGGCAGCATTTTTTCGGCTGTGCACAGAGACAGAGTGCTACCAAGTACTATGGACAACAGACAGCTCATTTTAGGTACCTTTATTTTGATATCTCTAAAAATTTCTTGAATAGAAGCCAATCATATCAGAGGTCTAACAATTTTAAAAAATGCTAATTTAAAACAATGAAATGTTTTTTTAATCTACAAAATTAGCAACAATTATTAAAATCCACAACACACTCAATATTTTTAAGAATCATGCTCCCAAACTCCCTTAAAAATGGAAAATTCTCTGACACAAACTCTGAGAGTGAAGAATTAAAACCAGCATTTGGGGTATTTTATCCCTAGGAAGCACTGTGGTCACCACAACACAGAACAAGAACTCAGTCTACACTGCTACTTTAAGAGCTGATGTGTTAAAATTCATCAGCTGGGGTTGGGGTTGTGGCTCAGTGGTTGAGCGCTTGCCTTCCATGCGTGAGGCACTGGGTTCGATCCTCAGCACCACATAAAAATAAATAAATAAAGATATTGTTTAAAAAAAAAAAAAACTCAGCCACCAAAGCGGGGGAGGGTACAGGAAAGAGTGGAGAGTCAGATCCTACTTTCTACCACCAGGACTATAGATGTGAATGAAATCTGTCATTCAATGATCTACACTAGGTCCAAGCCCACCCACTGGATACTCCTGAGGCCTATCCTCATCAACTGTAGGCACCTGCTCAGTCAAAGCCCCCACCTCCTTCAGACTGCAATGAAAAATAATTGGTGTAATACATCCTCCACAAAAAAGAGTTCATCTACTTTAAAATTTCCCCCTCAGGAACTACAGTTGCCAGGAGAGTATATGAAATCAAGTTTTTTACTTTTCTGTAGAATAGAAACAAAACCTTAGAATTCCTGTTCCATAAAGGGCAAACAAACCACCTAGAAATTCAACTATAAAGCTCTAACTTTAAAAAAAAGGAAAAAATAAATTCATATGTGAAGTTTTTATGGACACTAAGCTATACATAGATGGAGCTCTTTTTTTAAAAAGTATTTACAAAGACTGTCTTTTTAATAAACACATTTAAAATTATTTGTGAAATTGGATTTAATTAAGTGTACTATAAATTTATAATCTGTAATTTCCCTATTACAAGTTTCCTTTTGCACTGACACATATACATACAAAAGGGGACCCAAGTAAGAAAGTGTTGAGAGTCTTGCCATATCCTTTATGACAATTCAAATGGGGCATGTCGTGTGGAGGTTTTATTAGCTATAAGAAGTAGAAGGTCCAGGGCAACTGACTTTGCCTTCCTCTAACTCCAGAGCTTTCCACACACATACTCCTCAGAGTAAACAGAAAGTTCATCATGAAACCAGTATGGCCCATATGTAAAGATGCCTGGCACATGACAAATGCTTGGTATGTGTTTCCTTCTTTTTCTCTTTCATCTTTTATATTTCCTTAAAAACTATGGGAAAGTTACAAAAAGCATGGGAGTTGGGTGCCTTCCAAATACTAAGGTCTTCATGAATGAAGGATGTGCTGGGTTTAAATTTTATAAACTGTATTTAGAAATATATTTTTGAGGCTGGGGATGTAGCTCAGTAGTGGAATACTTACCTAGCATGCACAAGGCCCTGGGTTCAATCCCAGAAGTGTGAAAAAGTGTGTGTGTTGGGGGGGTTATGTAGTGAGGAGGAATTAAACCAATTAAACCACCATCTGACCCAGAGCTTGCCCAGGAAAGGATAAAGATGGGAGAAGCACTTTTAGTACCCCAAAGTAGATGGCAGACTCAGTATTTGGGAATAGAGTCCTAGAAACATATCTAAAATATCACTTTGCTAAGATCAGCCCTGCCTTCTCTTCAAAAGGAACAAGAAGTTTTAAAAGAATTTCACTTGTTCTTTAAGGTACCACACAGTTTTCTCAAGAAAGAAGATTACTGAATTATCTAAGCAGAAGTCCATTGTCAAGCTAGACAACTTGTATGAGGGACACCAAAGTGAAAAACCAATGGAGGAACAAAAAACCTAAAGGAACAAAACATGCGTGCTCCCACTAAAAAGCAGCCTAGTTCCATTCTATGTTTAAATTGTGTCCTAATATTTTGCAAAATTTGTTTAAATGCCCTGGTAAAGATAAATACATTACCTTTAGGATGTATTATTTTTGCTTATTTTGTTGTTTGGGAAACATTTTTGGAGTCTGTTAACAAGAAGATACCAAACATCTACAGCTCAGCAAGACAGTCACTGCACTAAATTCCTAAATAATAGTCCACAACCACAGAAAACGAGCAATGTGGCACAGAATAATCAAAAGCAGCTTCATATTTTCTGGATAAAACAAAGCATCGTTTGTATTGAGGCATTTTTAGAAGGTACCACTAAAAACCAGACTGCAGCCTGGAATGGCTTAAAATACCAAGTTTAACAATCACATAGTTGGCTTTTAAACTTTAGAGGCAAACAGCTTCCTTTTACTTCAAATTCAAAGTGAAGAATTAGATGCAAAGCTAACAGATTAATTCAGCATGCACAAAGGCTTAGAGACTATCCGATGCCTTAATTAACACCATTACCAGTGTATTTAGCCAACCACCTGGGTTTTAATGATGGAAAGGTGAAGGCCAAATGTTTTAATAAATTGCTTGAAACTAAGCTCCCCTGCTTAAAAAGAACACAAACAAGCAGAAAGGAAAAGACTAATAAATAGTTATTATTTGGGACATTAAGGAACTGTTCCTTAGTCTATATTTCAATTCAGACAGTATCACAATTAAGAGTTTACAGATTTTTTATTTTCTCCTCATCTGGGGCCTAATTCCACAAGTGAACCATTAGGAGAAGTAGAGAGGGCACAACTTTATGGACTCAAGAATATTAAGAAAGCAGAAAAGGGGACACAGAGATTAAGAGGGACCAGTTCCCCTTAGGAAGACGAAAGGCCTTGCCTGTTAAACTTCAAAAGGAAGGCCAAAATCTCCAGGTTCTAAAGAGAAAGTAAACACCATCCACTGTCAGCTGTGAATTAGGTAAAACTATGTTTCATTTCTTGAAGAGGAAAAAGAAAAATCAAAGAACTAGCTGAGTCATTTATTTGCTGTGTGGAAATAATAGCTACTATCACGAGCCATAGTAGATATTTGTGCTTTGTTAGTTTTTGAAGGGGAGGGGACCTGAGCTGTGTCTATAATTGAAGAATCCTCCAAGATGCACATGATGGTGGGAAGCAAAATCCACTACACCCCACAGAAGTTAAGAAATCCCTATGCACTCTTGCTTACGCTTGCAGCAGAACCCAGGTATGTGAACCAGGATCAGCCTTTTACAAGCACCTACCTCACATTTTCTAATTTTTCATGGCTATTCTTAAGTATTTTCTTTTTCAGATGAATTTTATATGTATTTTATGTTAAAAAATGACAGGACTTTTAAGAAAGCAAAATACTCTGTATGATACTACAATGTCATTATATATTTGTCCAAACCCCATGGGTTCCTCAACAGTTACAGTGAACAATAATGTAAATACTATCTAATAATATAACTGCCATCTTTGGATGATAATATTGTGTCAGTGTAGTTTCATCAACTGTTAGTATATGCACCACTCTGGTAGGGATAGTTGATAATGGGGGAGGTCATGTATGTGTGGGGAAAATCTCCATACCTTCCAATATTGCTATAAATCCTGAAACTGCTCTTTTAAAAGAAGTTATTTAAAAACAAAAGATGGGGGAGGTGGAATAATAGATCAGTGGTAGAGCAGTTGACTGGCATGTAGAGGCCCAAGGTTCAATTCCCAACAATACAAACAACAAAAACAGAGAGATTAAATAGAATGTAAGATAGTTTTGGAAAAAACAGTTGATTTAAAATAATGATAGATTTACCTATTTAGAAATATGGTATGTCTTTCCATTTATTCTTTTTTTAAGGCCTTCAATACACTTTTAACATTTGCTTCAACATCAAGTCTGTGCATTTCTTCTTAAATTTTGTTGTTATTATAATACGGGACTTCTATATTTTCTGAACAGTGGTAAGGTACAGAAAAGATGCCAACTTCCTATATCCTCCAGCATCCACTCTAAACTCTTGTCAGCTCCAGATTTGATATCAGATATTCCCAATCTGAGAACTCAGTATTTAATTTTTAAATTAAGTAACAGTTTAATAATAGTAACATGAAAGTTTTCTGATAGGAAAGGTCAGTTAAAATAAACATGTGGAAGAAGGTTGTTAACCTCTCTGGAGAGCTTTAAAATTAAGAGAGTGTCTCATATGCTTATTTTAGATCAAGGCCTTAGAATAAAAGAACAGGGAAAGGGGAAAAAAATAGATGCTCTCATCTGGTCTTCCCCACATTATGATTTAATACTTATTTTTGATTACTTAGGTCTACTCAAGGTCAGGAGAAATATAGGGCTCACTTGGAACAGTGGGAACAAGGTGAATGTGTTTCCTGAAAAAGACATTTTTAAAGTTTTTAATATTGCATTTTCCAACATGCATCCATAGCCTCCAGAAAACACTTTTTACCAGCTATAAGCATTTCCTAGGTTAAAAAAAGGGCATAATCATAAAAAGAGAATTTTGCTATTTTTAGAGTTTACTCAATGGCTTTCAACAGTTTAAATCTCACTATCTATAATATTTCAAATATCCTTATAAAATATAACTTGAATTTCAACACCTGCCAACATTTTACCAATACTTAAACATATATTCTTTGTAGGGACAGAAAGAGAAGAGCCAAGGGGGATGACAACTTTTTGATGCTTCTGAAAAATATTTGGTTTCTTTTGAAGAATGCTAAATTTAACTCTATTTTCCAAATTCACAAAATAAGTTTAACATAAAAGTACATATAGTAAAATATTGCCAGTGAAAATCTATAAAGGATGAAAAGCTAAACTCAATATTTAGACATAATTTATACGATTATGAGTTCAAGCACATAAGATTTTTCTTTTGTCTTTGCAACAAAGATTGGTTTTAATTGGAAACAGTAGAGCAAAATTTTTCCATATTGAAGGAGAAATTATTACCCAAGTTTCAAAGCAGGCTTAGTAGATTAAGCAGCTTTAATTTATAGAGAAATCTAGCTCTGATTTTTCTTCATATAATGAGCACTGGTACAGAACAACATATGAATGGTCAAATTTCAAGTATTCTCCCTAGTTGTCTTGTGACATAACTTCATCAAGATTTAAAATTCAGTCTTTGTTCCCAACCTCACACAGCAAGATTCTAGTTAAGAGCAAACAGGCACATACCATACAGATGCTTTATGAGAAATGTTCCCATTGCTTTTCCAAGTTGGTTTATGTTAGTGAAAAAGCCATAGTGTGGGAATTATTATGAAGACAGAATTCAGAATAAGCAGTAGTTGCTCTTAAAGACCAAAGGGAGACATAAACCCAAGTCACATGCTCTAAAGCTGGAAAAGTTTCAAAGGCAAACTGTGTTCGCCGTCTGGCCTGTCTGAAAGGCACGAATGCCTGAAGTCATTAATACTGTTATTTCCCATGAGCCCCACACTGGTCAAAGAGGACGGTAGGTCTGTCTTGGAAGACTCCCATTAACGTGTAGGGAGTTTGGCTTAGAGTGAAAAACTTGCTGGTTGACAACTCCAGTCCAACAGACAGTTTAGGACCTAACTTCATACTAGAAATTACAAAGGCTTCTAAAGAACAAAGTTTTAAAACTGGTGTCAGATGAGCCAACACTTAAGAAGAAAAATTAACAAAAAAAAAAAAAAAAGAAGAAGAAGAAGAAAAATTAACAGCTTTCAGTGAACTAATGAGAAAGACATTTTGGCCTTGACCCAGAAAAGGATGAATGTACCCCTGGACAGAAATGATGTGAACTAAAATTTCTCCATAGTAACAATTCTAATTAATTATTCAAAGTTAGAAGTTGATTTTCTAAGGTTATGAGCTAACTACAGTCTCCTGTTTATATCATTAAAATTTGCTTTCTTCTATTCTTTGTATCTGCTTATCCAAGCATTAAATGAGAAGCTTATAAGGAAATCTTAACAGCAAACCTGTATTAAAGGCTCTACTTTTTTTTTTTTTAATATTTTTTAGTTGTAGGTGGACACAATATCTTTATTGATTTATTTTTATGTGGTGCTGAGGATCGAACCCAGTGCCTCACGCATGCGAGGCAAGCGCTCTACCACTGAGCCACAATCCCAGCCCTAAAGGCTCTACTTTTAAGGTAAGTTTGCCATTTTTCAGACTTGGTTTAAGGGATAATTAGTAGTAAACAGAAATTTTGTCTAGGTTCCACATAACCCTAAAATTTATAAGTCTATTTACTCTCCTTTAGAACTACAGAAACAACAGATATTAATAATATTCTCATAAGGCATTGTAAGATCTTTCAAATTAAAGAGTCAACCACAATTTGATGATGTTTCAGTAAAAAGTACTTACCTGTACTCTAACAGAAATCAAAACTGAAATATTGATATACAATAACTCAAAAAAACAAGCCATTCTCCAACAAGACTGGATTAAGATGAGTTTACAGAGTAAAATGCAACACATCAGTGTAGCCAATTCCTTCCAACAGATTTGTACAAAACAAGCAGACAACACACAGTTTTTCTATCAAGAGAAATAGAGCATAACACTGAGCGGTCACCAGAATAACCTTGAAGACATCACATGGAATGTAATGCTGTTAGGATCATGATGACCACATGCGCACTAGTACTTCACAAACAGAAAAGAAACCCAAGCCAAATTAAGCAGCTCTCCTCCAAACGAAAACTAGCAGTGGGGCATTAAGTGGAAGTACACCTGTTAGGAGTAAAATCTGATACTCAAAAAGATGACCATCAGTCAGCCAACAGTTGGTCAAACATACAAAATGCAACTGCATGTGGGACATGGAAAAGAACTTTCTAGAAATCAAATTCCTGAACACACCTGCTATCCCTTAATATCTTTAACTCTGACTACCTCTGGATCTGAATGATCTGCTAACATAATGAATGTTTAAAGACTTCTGGGGAAGGATTTGGTTCATAACCCAAATCCAATTTTTCAAAGTCCCACTTTTCACAAGAAAGTTTGAGTATATATTGAGTTTCTCATAGCCATCAGGATACTATTTGTTCCAACCCTCTCTGACCTATTCCCAAAGCAAAACATCCACCCGGCCTAGAGCCAAGCTGCCCAACACTACCCACAATGCTTGCTCAACCCATTCCTGAACACATACCTGTTTCCTTCTTGTTTCCCTTTCCTCCCTCTCGGCTCTTCTTCAGCACAGCCTTTAACATTTTCAACACTCTTTGGTCTCTGAGGAGAAAAGAAGGGAAGAGAAGAGGAGTTAAAGGTTGGAAAAGATGGAATACAACTTGCATATTGACGTAAGTGGTAACTTTTGTTTATATAGATCACTTAGGATAATATAAAAGTACCTTGAGTTTTATCAGATACCTGTTAACAAACTGGTGGGGAACTAAATGTGAAGACACCAGGAATGTTTAATGACTTTTAATGAAGTGATCAGAAGTTTACTGTCTTGTTGATATAAGTTACAAAAAACACACTAGTGCATTCTCAGCATTCCACATCTAATTAAGGTTATGAGGCTAAACTCAGGTACTCCACTATAAGATATCTGGCATGGTAATACCATCTTCCAACCTTATTTCATCAAAAGAAGGAAATGTCAGAAGATTAATTCAAAATGATCATGATTCATAAGGAAGCTACATGGCCTAAGGTAGTGTTTTACATGTACTACTAACTAAATAATCACAATGAAAACATTTTGGAAGGTTATCGGAATAGAAGAGACCTTAAAAACATTCGCAAAATAAATACAATGGGAACATATTTTAACCCTAATGTTAGGCAACACATTTAAACAGCACACACTCCTGTATGTTTTTACTATATATAGTTATGACTTTGAGGTAGGAAAGGCAGGCAAGTAGAAGGGGCTGTGGCGTTAGGGTCAAATTCTTTATTTGAATGAGCTGTATTTTTAAGCAGGGTTTTCCTGGGCTTGTAAACACAACACAATAGTCTAGGCCTGAGATGAAACAGGAAACCATCCCTATAGCAAGAGACAGACAATAAGACTATTATTTCATCATGAAGCTAATGTCCTTCAGCTCTCTCTTCACCCACTAACTCAGATGACGGCTGGACAACCCCAAAACACTAGCAAATCCTGTGGGTCATGTTACCATCACAACTTTGCTGATGCACTAAGTGAGGAAAGTAGAGGGCAATCAGGCACCTCCAGATTAGCTGGGGGAGGAGAAGGCAGGGAGGAGCTAAATAAAAGAGGGCTCCTGAACCTGCCTAGCTAACCTGAATGCTTTCAAAGGCCTTAGCAACACCCCATACCACCTCTCAATCCCTGGAGTAAAGCAGAGGTTTTGTGGAGTAAAGCAGAGGTTTTGTGGGGTTCACTGAGAAGGATAAGGAGACCCAATGTGCTGCTATGCACAGAACCACACAACATAAGCATGCAGAATGACCTTTCTTATCATTTAGTCCAAGCCTGTATTTATTTTTCCAAGTGCTTTGTTTTACTGATGAAGAAACAGAGACCCTGGGAGGCTGACTTGCCCAGGGGTCGCTCAGCTAATTAACAGCAGGGCCAGAATCCAAATCTGCAGGGGCCCAGCAAGGGTTTGCCTTCCTCTGCTCAACTGGCTGGCTGGCTGGACTCTCCTCTCAGATCAATAAAAGCTTTGGACAAACACACAAACAATACTGAAGGATATTAGGAAGATAATATCTTAGGAAGAATTTGGAAAAAGCCATGGTGGTTATTAGGGTTAAATCGCCTTACAAACAAGTCTACACACAAAAAGAGGGTAGCTCATAGCCTAATTTTGTTTTTTAAATGCTACTTAAATGGGTCCTGGTGAAAAGACCTACTTTCAGTAAAGGGCCAACAATGAATCTGGAAGAGGGCATGGTACACTTCCATACAGGGGGCCTATGGCAACACAAATTTCTCCTGCCCAAAAAAAATGCTGAGCTGGGGTTGTGACTTGGTGGTAGAGCGCTTGCCTAGCATGCGTGAGGTTCTGGGTTCAATTCTCAGCATCACATATAAATAAATAAAATAAAGGTCCATCAACAACTAAAACAAAAATATTTTAAAAATGCAAAATGTTGTGGTATAATAAAGGACAGGAAAAATTAAACACATAATGCCTAATACGCACATTTTCTTTTTCTAATCAATCAACCTTCAGGGTTTGTAATTAAGCAAAGACTACACATTTCAAAAAGAAAAATACTAACAGCCTTGCCATCAAAGCTTGTCTGCAGCCCCTTGCACAACCTGTGGCGACTCTTCCAGAGGCCTGTATTTACCTGGATGTCTGACCAGCTGAGCCCCGTTATGTCCATGAAACTGCCCCTGATTAATCAATCATCCAGTCATTACCAACTCACAGCGGATCTAACCTGCCCCTCAGGACATCCATGCTACAGAGTAAGGACAAGGTGACAATGACTTTGATGTCTCCTTCCAGACAACTTGCTTGCTGATTTAGAGGATTTCAGCTGTTTTCTGGATAATCACATCTTCCTCATCTGTGGTCTTGAGGTAAGTGAAAAAGGATGTTAGATATCTGCTGAATTTTTTTCTTCCACTTCCTGCTTTCCTCCATAAACAGCAACTCCAGAGAAAGAGCTTAAATTGCATCCTAAAAGTGTTCAGTTACCTGGAGAAACTCACTGGTTATACCTAGTGCAAAAGCAAGGACCCAACTACCACCACAACACATACACACGCACCTACACAAACACACACAATGAGAAAGGAAAAAAATAAAAATTCCCAGAAAGTTCAATTTTAAAATTAGCAAAGACCTACATGGAGCTATTCAAAGTCATCTGGAAGTCCTAATCATCATGGTCTAGAATCCATAACTGGAACTTGATATTCATGAACAGACCTAAAGACTGTGCCCATCTGAAAGGGAATAGTCAGAAAGAGCATCTATAATAAAGAGGCTAGGGAGGCCAACCCTGTATATTCCAGAGAAGATTATCTTGCACATCTGACAGCATCTATGAACTTATAAACACACACCCCACAGAGTTCTGGAAACGGATACAGTGTACTATCAGAGTCAGATACTCTTAAACATTGGTGTGATAAAACTACTTCCTCTTGTTCTTACTTGGTAATTTGGTTCCTTTCTTAGCCTGCCAACAGTGGAGCGAGTGTGTACTGGTCCAGTCAACACAACTGTCTGACCTGTGGATGAATAAGATTCAGGGCATAAATTAAAAAACCAGTACTTTGGCTTAAACAAAAAATTTTGTGAGCTTTGTTAAAGGGAGTCACTTTGCCAAGTCCCATCCATTTAAGGCATACAGAACACTGAGTTTCTGACTCCAGTTTGAAGACCAAAAGTAAGACAATGGTAAATTCTTCAGTGGCAATGCCACCATGAAGCAGACCTGTAATGGCAGCCCGCAAGGGCTCCCTGAATACGCCCTCTGTTTCATCTCACACTTCCCTTCTAGCAGTAACTTCAACTACTGTCACTTTTCCCCTGACAGGGTGAACACTGACCTGTCATAAACAAGAACAAAAACAAGAATGATGTAAACCAGCCTTCCAGGCACAGTAATTTAGACCCTGCTGATTAGAGCCCAACACCCGAACAGAAACTGCCAGAAGCTATCAAGTTGCTACTGGAGAACCATACAGATAGTAAGGAAGAACTCAGGACAGTACTGAAGAAAGTACTTAAGCCTGTTTGTTTAGATTCTTCCTGGCCTCTTGGTACAGGGCAGGACTCCTTGGAATGAGGGTCTTATGATCTACTTTCAGGCAAAGAAGTAAAAATCTCCTTTATTATGATGCTCAGGGGAAAAGGGCAGAAAGAGTCAGGGTGATCTTTTTGCTTCTTCAGCTCTCACCTGCAAAGGGCTGTATTTTAGGGTACCATGTTATGAATTCCAATAAGAGGCAAGGTCAACCTCTAGGTTACTGCAACTAAAATAAACTAAAAGAAAATTTCCTATAATGTTAATTTAGAAGAAAATAAAAACCAGGCATGATAGCACTCACATTTACTCCCAGAGAATGAAGCAGGAGGATTGCAAGCTACAGACCAGCCTCAGCAATTTAGGGAGTCCTTATCTCAAAATAAAAAGGGCTGGAGAGGTATCTCAGTGGTAGAGAACCTCTAGGTTCAATCCCCAGTACCATGGGGGATGAGGGGGGCTAATATGACATTACCCCCGGAAGGCCAATGATTTGAAGTCACCTAAATGCCCTTATTTTCTATTATCACTCAACATCTATGTTTCCCAGATGCCATAGATTCTGTCTTTTAAAACCTCCAAAAGTTAAACAGACCATCAAAAATTTACTTTCAATTCTGATATTTCTCCCTTATCACATCAAGTTTTAGGGAAAGTGTACCCCATCTCTGTCATGTGTTAGAATCCTGCACAGCATATTACATTGGTATTTAAATTGTAACTAAAACCAGCTCCCCCCACCCCCGTAAAATGCCGGGATGATTTCAAAGCCAAGACACAATCTAGCTCAGTTTACCATCACAATGGCAATATCGTAACTTGTCTGAAATCACAGAATAGCACTAGCATTAAAATTCTCCTCTTTGGGAGTGCCACACTGCCTGTCTACACAATTTCAAGTCCAAGCTCAGAGCTGAGGACACTATGTTTATTCTTTAATACGTAATAACAGAAGCAAGAACACAGGCTTTGTACCTACTCTGTTCTTAATATTTGTTGGCAGATTTAACCAGGCTGTGATGAACACAGATGAGAGATTTCCTCCTAAATCAAGTAATCAACCAACATTTATAGCAGTTTATAATGGACAGAGAACATTCTTATCTGCTGTCATTCACCAGGAATGCAAGTAAACTCAGTTAAATCCAATGTGACATCAGGTAATCAAATACGAGGGAAGATAAATGCTTCATTTCATAATATCCTTTCCTGACTACCCCTAAAATAAGCTTAAAATCCCAAGCCAGTTATCCCAAATACCTAACTCTTGTACTTTTTAAGAACCATCTCCCATCAAACCATTCACTGGTCTCAGAGCAAAATCCTATAGATGCCTTTCTTTTACTAAAGCCATGGTATTAATATTTGCAAGTGAAACAATGAAAACTATGGTGCATATAAGTATGAAGAAATATTTTTTACATCCTTAATGTTAGGTGCTCATAAAGTTTTTTTAAACCTAGTTAATTTGATTTGTCTAGTTGTAAGCGTGTCTTCTGCAAGATTGCTTTGAGGACTTTGCATTAGCAAAATCCATTGTTTATTAAAAGAAAGGGATGATGGCAAGCCTACAAGATAAATAATACAGAATAGAGCAAATAAGAGAAAGCCAAATACAGACCAAAAAGGGGGTAAGGGGACACCCTGACTGTTGGTGGAAAATCTTGTAGTTATAGAAGTGCCCTGAAAGTAAGTACCACTACTCCAACACTGAGGCTGGGAAACTACCCACTGATGATGGTTTGAAATACTAGACTCTCACATTTCTGACCCCTGTATTAGAAAAAATCTAAGAATCAACAGACCTGGTCCCTAGCAATGTGACTGGGAAAAGTAAACTTCTCCAGGATGCAGAGGCTTCATCCAGAAAGGAGTTAAAACATCCAGAAAAACAATCATGACAAGTAAAGAACTGGCTTTTGGGTTTCCTCATCTTGCACAGCCAGGAAGATGGTACCAGCAAATTGTAATTTACTCTCTACAAATACAAAGGTCCAATAATTCAGTCTTTATTCAAATACATTCTACAAATTGAAACTCCAATTATACTGTTCCTTTCTTTATTGTTAGGTTTGTCTTAGGCAAAAAGACTTCAGATTTAAGCCATTAAAAGCTCAGCATAATTACATTCATAAATAATGTGAATTTTTAAACAAAGTTTTAGGCATGAAATTTAAACTCAAAATTAAGTGAAACTTCCTATTATGATGAGATCACTTTCAACCTATGATTAAAATATTCTGTAGTAAGATATATAAGTTGTTTCAAGAAGAGTTTTTTTAAAATACCTCTGACTCTTTAAAGTCAGTATTTAAAATTGCGAGAAAATTACTACACACAACTTTGTTGATAAAAGTCCTCATTTTATAACTACCTTAAAGAAATTTCATTTTTGGAGGAAAATTTTAAAACCTACTTCCTTCTGTATACAAAAGCCATATTTTATATACTATGAAGGGATTTAGTCAGTTCAACTTTTAAAAAATTTTTTTTAATTTGTATGTGATGCTGAGAATTGAACCCAGTGCCTCACACATGTCAGGCAAGTGCTCTACCACTGAGCCACAACCCCAGCCACCTAGTCAGTTCAACTTTTAACACTGCTTCCTCCATATAGCCTACACAGGCTACAGTGATAAAAGATGTCTTTTCACCAATTCTATATCCCACCCCATTCCAATATATAATTATTGATCAAAATTATGGTAGAAAAGGTTGAACTCTACAAATCCCCCATAGCACCTAGCAACATACCTTTTATGCAATAAGCATCTTTAAATAAATGTAACAAGATTACTGTGGGAAGGAAATCAAAATCAATGGCAGTTCTTTCCAACAAGAGGTTTTGATTAACAATTTAGGAATTCTTGCTAAGAGCAGTGGTGCATGCCTATAATCCCAGCAACTCTGGAGGATGAGGCAGAAGGATTGCATGTTCAAGGCCAGCTTCAGAAACTCAGTGAGGCCCTGTCTCCAAATAAAAAATAAAAAGGGTTGGGTGTGTAGCTCAGTGGTAAAACATCCCTGGGTTCAATCCCCAGTACCAAAAAAAAAAGAAAACCAAACTAGAATTCTTTTGATACTAATTCCCAATTTTATGGTCAAAATGATCTAGTTTATACATAAATAACAGGACATTTACAGAAAAGGATCTGTTCTATGAGGACCTCAGAAGCACTAGCTACAGGAAGGTTCTATTTTGGTCTTTCAAATATGCACACAGAAGGGATGGGGCAATGACAGAAAAGCCAAAATCTAAAATCACTACTTTCCCTCTCAAACCAGGATGTGCTCAGACAAGGGTAGCATTCCTGGCAATAACGACTATGCCTCTGAGGCCAGTGGCTGCTATGGTGAGCTCCTGTTCAACATAGGTTCTCCTATCCCCTCTCACACATGCTCCTGATCAAGTCTTACCTTCCTTCCCTAGCAGCAGAACATTTCTAATAGAAGACAAAATACCTGCAATATTATCACTATTATGACCACTCAGGTAGCACTTCTATTAGAGAAGGCAAAGGATTTCACAAGCCACTTTGACACTCACCTTCTGCTGTATTCTAGAAGCCTCCTAATCACCTGCTCCCCTCAGTTGGGAGCCTCCGGGAGCCTCGGTACTTGCCTCATTCCTACCCCCACAGTATGTTTCTCACTTTAACATCAAGGACAGTTGTGGAGGAACATAATTTTAATCCATCTATAATTCTCAATGGTATGGTTGTGCCTCAAAACACTGTCATTCTTCAATGAATTTAAGTAACTTTAACATCCTCAGTTAAAATGCAGAGCCCTGAGCAATGGAGAAGATTGCTCAAGCTCTCTGGGGCCAGCAAGAGATAAAAATGGTAACAATCTGATTTTCCAATTGAGGAATGAGTGCTGAGCTAGAGTTGGAGCTCAGAAAACAATACCCTAGCTTTGGCCTGCCAAGTACTTCGAACTAAAAGAGAATGGAGGGCCCTGGAAGCAAAGTCTCTCTGACCTTCTGCCCTTTCTCCAGCTTCCCTTTCTTCCCCAAGGCAAATTATAGAGACCAGAATTCCTCCTTTCCTAGGTGAGTCATAGAAACTGAAAACCATTTCCTGTAAAGCAAGCCATAAAACCTAGAAATTTTCCCTTAATATTTCCCTGTCATGTCCTTTTTTGAGAGGGGCGGTACTGGGATTTGAACCCAGGGCCACTCACCACTGAGCTACATTCCCAGCCCTTTTAGTTTGAGGCTAGCTCTTGCCAAATTGCTAGGGCTGGCCTCAAACTTGCAATCCTCCTGCCTCAGACTCAAATTGCTGGGATTACAATCCAGTTGCTGGAATTATTATACCCGGTCCTTTCCCTGCCTCTCTGTGGAAGAGTTGGTCATAAGGAAATTCTCTGACTCACCTTGTCTGATACACAAGACCCCATACCAGAAGGGTCCTTCCCTACACCAGGAAGAATGCTACAGAAGCATTCAGAAGAATCTGAACAGACAGGGCTTGCTAGGTACCCCCTTAGTCTATTACCATCATACCCCTTTAACCACAGTTCTGCTGCAGTACGTTCTTCAAACCTAAGCATAAAAGTGGACAGTTAACCCAGGGTCTTTGGGTCTTTGTTTCTGAAGGCCCTCGTGTCACATAAAAGTTGGATTAATATTTGTTGAGCTCGTCTCTTGTTACCCTGTCTTTTGTTATAGGACTCTCAGCTATGACCCTATGACAGCTAAGAAAAGGTGTCACACCATTCTCGTCCTTACACTAGCAATTGCAGTGTTTTCATTTGACACATGCCCCCAAAGTATATACTCTGCCAAACAGCAAGGGACAGAGTCAAGACAGAGGAGGAAAACAACATTGACAGACATGGGCAGGAAGCTAAGAAAGTTCGTGTTTCCATCTCCTCTATGAAAAAATAAGGAAAAGAGGTGAAGGTTCAAAATAGCTCTGTAGAAAAGGAGAGGAGGGCAAGTGCAAGACCAAAGGACAACTGAAGAGCTGATGGCCCAGCCCAGGCACAGACTAGGGCACAGACCAAATGATGAACCGCCGAGCCTCCTCTGATGCTTGGCTCCAAGAAAGAACCACCCAGAGGATGAGAGGACCAACTGACGATCAGCATGTCTGTGGCACAGAAGTGCTCAGAGTGCTGTGCCATGGAAACAAGATAGACAGGAACAGAGTGACACCCTGGAAGGACAGCCAGAGAAAAAAGCAATGGTGAGTCTAAGAGATCAAAGAACAAACACAGTTGGAGCAAATAAGCCAGGAAGCTAGAGAGTCTGGTTCTTTTAAATGAGTCTTCAATTTTGGATGTGGGACTTCAGAAGATGGTAAAGCTTACAGAACTAGGGAGGGTAAGCAGGGACTTGAACCCAGATCTGACTTAAAAGTTCAGATCCGGGCTGGGGCTGTAGCTCAGCGGTAGAGCGCTTGCCCTGGGTTCGATCCTCAGCACTATATATAAATAATAAATGAACAAAATAAAGATCCATCAACAACTAAAAAAATATTTAAAAAAAAAAAAAAGTTCAGGTCCTGAGCAGCTGCCTCTGAAGTCCTTGATGAACTCGGGGGAAAGGAGACAGGCAGTGTCCATGAAAACACAGTGTACGAGTCACAAAGGTGGCTTTGTACTGGAGTGACAACATAGCAGTCACGCATCTAGTCAAGGAGGGCTCAGATACCACCACCAGCTTGGAGTCCCAGAAGTCATGAGGCTGAAAGTTAAAAAACCCGTTGGGGTTTGAATATGAACCACAGTCTTGAATGCAGTCTAGTCCACTCACACATAACTCAGGCCACAGTATACCCCGCTGGAGATCCAGGTTCCAAACCTTGTTATGGCACTTAGTTTCATGATCATCACACTGTGAAATGGCATTTTCTCTTGTCCGTTCTCTTTCCTGCAACATTTCTTACTTGTATCATACAACAAGGTTACAAACACCAACTTGAACTGACCACCTTTTTAATGTGTGGAAATCAACTCCCTGAACAAGAGACAATCCACATACAGTGATTTGGGGCAAGTTATATCACCTTTCACAGACTCACCTAACGGGACTATCACTCTCTTTCCTGCTGGACTGGGTAACATCAGGTCTCTTCCAACAACGTGTGCTATAACTTTAAGTGCGAAACTTTATTTCTCGTTAAGACCAATTAAGTCACAGTAGCTGATAAACCATCGCCAAAGTAAAAGGAACCCCTCAGAGAAGGCTATGGTCTAAATGATAAGCTTTTAGTATGAAAAAGAAGAGACCTTGAAGACATTTTTCAAAACTGCTAAAAGGCACTCAATCAATCAGTGGCAGCCAAATGAACTCTGGTTTTATAAATCTAAAGGAATTAAATTTTTAAAATTGCACTGCATCTGGCCTCAAAGTGAAAATGGTCAGACAACTTCAAAGATGCCCCATGAAAGGCAGCTATTCATTACAGAAAAATCTCTTGCTTATGTAGCTGACAGATGAATCTTTCACTTAATGCCCCCGAATAAAAGACATCAAAATCCCCCCTCCACTTCTGTTGGTGACTTGTAATGCCTATGAACAAGGTTATAACCTCTCCAGGGCCTAATTTCATTAGGATGGGAGTTCCTAATACCCATGTAGTGTTTTTAACCTCCCCCAGGAGACTTTAATGTGCATCCAGCAATACTTACCCCATACACCAAGTTCTGTGCTGAGCACATATGTAGTCATTTAATCCTCGCAACGACTTTGCAGAAGCACCGACAGGCTAGTGACTTGCCCAGTGTCACACAGCTCATATGTGACCATCCAGGCAATCTGGCTATACAGTCTGAACATTCATTCAGTCTCTATGCTATGCCTCCTTTTTTAGATAAAAATGAGAAAGACTAGCTCTCAGGGACCTTGTGAGGAAGTATAATACATTTGGGGGGAGAAAACTGCCCAAAAGGCAAAAAAATAAATTTTTTTTATTTTTAATTTTTTGACCACACACCCAGAGTAGAACCACATGCCTCAAATCTGTCCTGAAAAAGAACTTGCCCTCATGAGAGATGTTCGGTCCCTCAAGTTCTGCTAGGGGTCCAACTAATCTGAATTATTTCAAACTATAGCATCGTGACCTGGAGGCTGC
Organism: Geosciurus inauris; assembly: GCA_004024805.1. NCBI lineage: Eukaryota > Metazoa > Chordata > Mammalia > Rodentia > Sciuridae > Geosciurus > Geosciurus inauris. The sequence goes on from PVHX01001686.1 coordinate 138,041, forward strand.
ATGCAACAGAATACATGCTAAACGAGCAAGCTCTTGAGTTCATCTGCCCACAGGGGAAGAACTGGGAGCTGGGCCAGAATGCCAAGGGAGTGAATTATCTGGAGCAGAGAACTTTGTGTCACATGGGCAATGCTTTTCCCTTTCCTAACACTTGGCCACTTATCCTCTTATGTTAAAGAGGAACTCAAAAAGCCACTCCATTTCTCAGTGACTGAATTGTATGACATTTTAAAGGTGACAGAATATGCCAAGAAATAGTCTGATGCTCTCTCTTTCTTTCTCTGGGCAGTTTTACAGTTTAACAAACCTAGTAGTGCTGTAACCTTGTACATCAAGTTCTAAATTTAATTAGAATATGCTTGCGGTGATAATGCAATGGAGAGCTGAACCAAATTCATACAAGCCACACAAGCATCTCCTCTTCCCAGAGCTAAAGCAAACGTAAGCATATACATTGCTGTACTCATCTGAGATTTATAAGGAAAACCATTTTTAGCCATAAACATTTGGTTGCAGGAAGCAATCTTAGAGGGAACTGCCACCAGGGCCTCTGAGACAGATCACAAGGGTCTGTATGATGGCTTTATTTTTAATTGACTCCAACAGCCCAGACGGGGAATACCAGAACTCCAGATGACAAAACTTAGACATGTCATGCTAGAAAACAAAAATCAAAAGTGGTAAGAAGGTTTCGTTTTGTTTTGTTTTTGGTACCGTGGACTGAACTCAGGGGTACTCGACCACTGAGCCACATCCCCAGCCCTATTTTGTGTTTTATGTAGAGACAGGGTCTGAGTTGCTTAGCACCACGCCATTGCTGAGGCTGGCTTTGAACTCACGACTCTTCTGTCTCAGCCTCCCAAAATGCTGGGATTACAGGTGTGTGCCACCGTACCCATCTAAGGAGGTGGCTTTTGTTTTTTTTTTTTTGTTTTTAATTTTTTTTTAGTTGTAGATAGATGTAATATATTTATTTTATTTATTTATTTTTATGTGGTGCTGAGGATCGAACCCAGTGACTCACACATGCGAGGCAAGCGCTCTACCACTGAGCTACGGCCCCAGTCCTAAGGAGGTTTTTTTAATGTTAACAAACCCAGTTTTCAGATTATATATTAACAAATCCAGTCTTAAAACAAGGCAAGAAAGATATAAGGCTGCCATCCTTTTTTGTAAATTTGTAACTTTGGGTGCCGTGACTGCTTCAGTAATCTGGAATTTCTAATCAGAATAATGCGTTTGAAGAGTTGGGTGTTACTTCAGTGGGAGTGCACTTGCCTAGCATGTGCAAAACCTCGGTTTAATCCCCAGCACTGCAAACAAATAAATATAACAAAGTTGCATAATAATGCTTTTGAATGCTTTTTTGAGTAGAATATAACAAAGAAAACTAATCATGGTTTAAACTCAGACATCAAAATACTTGAAAAGCAACTCTGGTATAGTAATGCATGCTTATCAACATAAATAAGACAGTGGCAGGTCCAATAACTACAATGGTTTTTAAAGCAGCAATGGGTATAAATGACAGTTGAAATTATCTCCAACAACATGATACAAAAGTCTGTAACTTCTATATGTCAAAGTGACAGGTGCTGACCACGATCATGATTGAAGCAAACACCACATTCTGGCTAGAGATTAGTGGAAATAAAGTTGCGATTTCTTCTGTTGTTATTTCATCCAACCAAAATCACAAAATACTTCCCACCCCCTCTAACTAATAATCTCAAAGGTTAAGGACCCTACCCAGAGGGGCTGGGATTGTAGCTCAGCGGTAGAGCGCTTGCCTCGCATGCGTGAGGCCCTGGGTTCGATCCTCAGCACCACATACAAAGCAATAAAATAAAGACATTTAAAAAAAAAAAATTTAAAAAAAAAAAAAAAAAAAAAAAAAAGGACCCTACCCAGAGCATCACATTTAGACTTATATACTAATAGCTCAGGTGCTTCTACAGTAACAGTAGCTCAACTTTATCCCACTCATGGAGCCACTGAAATCCAGGAAATTAAACAGTCATTTATAGATTGGCACACTTCAACAGGATCAGGTATTCTTCATATGCAGCATGGCTAGCAATTAAATTTCAAGTCCCATGATTAGGTTTCAAAGTAGTCTGTAAGCGGTCTTTTTAACAAGAATGTCCATCACCACTAAGAAACTAACTCATCTGCAATAATCAGTCCTGGCACTGCAGGAGAAAGGCTTCTGGAAACTTTCATTGTGAGACAACATACAAAAATGGGAAAGCCACATTTCATATTTGGGACAAGAGTATTTTATATACATCATTGGTTTTAATGTTTTCTTGGTGCACTCCTCTTCCAAAAGTATTTATGGCCTGGCAACTACAGTCTCAGTTAAATGGATCAGGCTTCCTTCACAGTGAGGGTGGTACCCAAGACGCCACCTATCCAGCCCGCTGCCTCATACAACAGGCCATTCCCCAGCTGTACACCCTAAATCAGGGGATTCCCACAGGAAGATAAATATAATTTAGAGTCTAAAATACATGGACTTACACTGGGCCAATGCCAATTTCTCATGGATCTCGGGTAACTGAGATGGTTTTTGTTTGCATGGTTATAAACTACAACAGCAGCTGCAGGAGCACAATACTTTTTCTAGACTAATAAAATTACCTAAGTCTGGCTCATGATTTTAGCTGTGGCAGCAGCCCAACTTCCCAGAAAGATGCAAGCCTCGTGCCACTCTAAGAGAGCTGAGATATTAGCTCTGCACTAACCTGGAGACATCAAACCCAACCCAAGAGAGAGAAAAAAATCCCTCCAGCTGAATTGTGAATTACAGAGTAATTCCTATGTGTAGAATGACAGACATTATTTTTAGGAGTCCCATAAAACCTTAACCAAACCTATGAAGTTCAAGCTTTACATTCAAAGGAATGTCACATGCCATATAGGAACATCAGGGTTTTTTTTCTCTAAAACCCAGTGAAAGGTTCAATTAAAGTCCTTAGTGAGTTTGCAGCAAAACCTTTGATCGGACTCTGTGACCACTTAATATATACAGACAGTATGAAAGGTATCTCAGACATAAGGAACGAAATTGGTACTGAAGTAGCATGGAAACCACACATGCTCCACATACATACAGATTGCTTTTCTTAGGGCCGAGGGTTGAGGGTGTTCAGAAGCTTGCCTCCAAAATGAAAATGTTCCTTAAATATTTCTTATATATGTAGCACAGCAGTATTTCCCAAATGTAAGTGTGTGGTCCAAATGCCTCCTTTAAGGAAAACAGCCCAATTAGAACCCAGTGAAAAAGAGAACACATGTTTCTCAAATGACTTTGAATTAGACTGTCCATGTGAACTTGTTCTACAAATAATGAAGATGTTGCACAGATGTACTGAATCTTCCTGGTCTCAATGAAATATCTTTGTTACAGAAAAATATGCAAGTCTGCAATAAAGCTAGGTATATAGAATAAATTTTTTAAAAAAATATCAGTCTGGCCTAAACTCATCAATTAAAAGATTTAAAAAAAAAAATCCAACAATATGCTGCATCCAAGAGACTCATCTCATAGGAAAAGACATCCAGAGACTGGGGGTAAAAGGATGGGAAAAAACATATCACTCACATGGACCTCATAAACAAGCAGGGGTTTCCATCCTCATATCAGATAATGTTGAATTCAAACAAAAGTTAGTCAGAAGGGATAAAGAAGGTAATTTAATACTGCTTAAGGGAATCATACATCAACAAGACAAAACGATTGTAAATATCTATGCCACAAACAATGGAGCATCCACGTATATCAAACAAACCCTTCTCAATTTCAAGAATCGAACAGACCACAACACAATAATACTGGGTGACTTTAACACATCTCTCTCACCACTGGACAGAACTTCCAAACAAAAACTGAAACAAAGAAACTTTGGAATTCAATAATACAATCAATAATTTAGACTTAACAAATATAGAATATTTCATCCATCAACAAGCAAATACACTTTTTTTCTCAGCAGCACATAGATCTTCCTCTAAAATAGACCATATGTTATGCCACAAAGCAAGTCTTAGCAAATACAAAAAAGAGAGAGAAAGAGAGAGAGAGAGAGAGAGATAGTACCCTGCATTCTACCAGACCACAATGGAATGAAATTAGAAACCACTGATATAATAAAAATAGAAGCTCCAACATCTGGAGACTAAACAATACACTATTGAAAGATGCAGGGATAACAGAAGACATCAGAAAGGAGATAAAAAATAATTCTTAGAGGTAAATAAGAACTCTGATACAACATACCAAAATCTCTGGGATACTATGAAGGCTGTGCTAAGAGAAAAGTTCATTGCAAGAGCTCATTCATTAAAAGAATAAAAAGTCAATAAATAAATGACCTGACATTACATCTCAAAGCCCTAGAAAAAGAACAAATCAACATCAAAAGTAGGAGAAGACTGGAAATAATTAAAATCAAGGCTGAAATCAATGAAACTGAAACAAAACAAAAAAACTGAAAAAAAAATGAGAAAACAAAAGTCTGGTTCTTTTGAAATATAAAATTGATAAATCTTTAGCTACCCTAATGAAAAGAAGAGAAAAAACTCAAATTACTAAAATTTGTGATGAAAAAGGAAATATCTTGACAAACACCATCAAAATACAGAAGATAATTAGAACTATTTTGAAAATTTATACTCCAGTAAAAGAGAAAATTCCAAAGACACCGAAAAATTTCTAGAGGCATATGATCTGTCCAAACTGAATCAGGAGGACATATACAATTTAAACAGATCAGTTTCAAGCAAAGAAATAGAAGACGCCATCAAAAGCCTACCAACCAAGAAAAGCCTGGGACCAGATGGATTCTCAGCCAAGTTCTACAAGACTCTTCAAATTAGTCCATGAAATAGAAAATGAGGGAACCCTTCCAAACTCATTCCATGAAGTTAGTATCACCCTAATACCCAAACCAAAGACATATCAAGGAAAGAAAACCTCAAACCAATATCCCTGATGAACACAGACACAAAAATTATCAATACAATTCTGGAAAATTGCATACAAAAACATATTTAAAAAGAGTGAACCACAATCAAATGGGCTTCATCTCAGAGATGCAAGGTTGCTTTAACAAACGAAAATCAATAAACATAATACATCACATCAATAGACTTAAAGACAATCATATAATTATCTCAATAAGTGCTGAGAAAGCATTTGAAAATATAGCACCTCTTAATGTTCAAAACACTAGAAAACTAGGGATAGTAGGAACGTACCTCAACTTTGTAAAAGCTATCTATGCTAAACCCAAGGCCAACATCATTCTAAATGGAGAAAAATTGAAAGCATTCCCTAAAAACTAGAACAAGACAGAGATGCCCTCTTTCACCACTTCTATTCAACATAGTCCTTGAAACTCTATCTAGAGCAATCAGAAAAGAAATTGAAGGGATATGCATAGGAAAAGAAGAACTCAAACTATCACTATTTGTTGATGACATGATTCTATACTTAGAAGATCCAAAAAATTCCACCAGAAAACTTCTAGAACTAATATATGAATTTAGCAAAGTAGCAGTATATAAAATCAATACCCATAAATCATGTGCATTTCTATATACATTAGCAATAAATCTACTGCAAGAGAAATTAGGAAAACTACCCCATTCACAATAGCCTCAAAAAAAAAATTCTTGGAAAACAATCTAACAAAAGAGGTGAAAGACATTTATAATTAAAACTACAGAACACTGAAGAAAGAAATTGAAGAAAAACTCAGGAGATGGAAAGCGCTCCCATGCTCTTGGATAGGCAGAATTAACATAGTCAAAATGGCCATACTACAAAAACTGTTATACAGATTTAATGCAATTCCTATGAAAATCCCAATGACATTCTTCATAGAACTAGAAAAAGCAATCATAAAATTCATTTGGAAAAATAAGAGACCCAGAATAGCCAAAGCAACCCTCAGCAAGAAGAGTTAAGCAGGATAAGTTAATCCCAGAACTTAAACACAAAAATGGCATGGTATTGGTATCAAAATAGACATGTAGATCAGTGGTACAGAATAGAAGACATAGAGACAATCCCACATAAATATGGTTATGTCATACTAGACAAAGGCGCCAAAACGTACATTGGAGAAAAGGTAGCCTATTTAACAAATGGTGATGGGAAAACTGGAAATCCATATGTAGCAGAATGAGACTAAACCTCTCTCTCTCATGCTGCACAAAAATCAACTCAAAGTGGACCAAAGACTTAGACATTAGAACAGAGACCCTGCACCTAATAGAAGAAAAAAGTAGGCCCAAATCATCATGTTGGCTTAGGACCAGACTTCCTGAATAGAACTCCTAAAGCTCAAGAAGCAAAATCAAGAATCAATAAATGGGAAGGATTCAAACTGAAAAGGTTCTTCTCAGCAAAGAAAGCAATCAATAACATGATGAGAGTGCCTACAGAATGGGAAAAAAATCTTTACCAAATGCACCTCAGATAGAGCACTAATATCCAGGATATATAAAGAACTCAAAAAACTAAACACGAAAAAAAAACAAATAAACCAATCAATAAATGGGCTAAGGAACTGAACAGACACTTCACAGAAGAAATACAATCGATCAATAAACATACAAAAAAATGTTTGTCATCTCTAGCAATTAGAGAAACGCAAATCAAAACTAAGATTTCATCTCACTCCAGTCAGAATGGCAATTATGAAGAATACAAGCAATAATAAGTGTTGGTGAGGATGTGGGGGAAAAGGTACACTCATACATTGTTGGTGGGACTGCAAATTGGTGCAACCACTATGGAAAGCAATATGGAGATACCTCAGAAAACCTGGAATGGAACCACCATTTGACCCAGCTATCCCACTCCTCAGTCTATACCCAAAGGACTTAAAATTAGCATACTACAGTGACACAGCCACATCAATGTTTATAGCAGCTCAATTCACAATAGCTAAACTATGGAACCAACCTAGATGCCCTTCAACAGATGAATAGATAAAGAAAATGTGGTACATATACACAATGGAATATTACTCAGTCTTAAAGAAGAATGAAATTATGGCATTTGCAGATAAATGGATGGAACTAGACAATATCATGCTAAGTGAAATAAGCCAATCCCAAAAAAACAAAAGCTGAATGTTTTCTTTGATAAGCAGATGCTGATCCATACTGGGGCAGGGGGATAAAGAAGAATGAAGGAACTTTGATCTGTGTAAAGGGGAGTGAGAGAAGCATTAGGGTTATGTGGGTGGAAAGGATGGTAGAAAGAGACAGACATTATTACCCTATATACATGTATTATTACACTATTGGAGTAACTCTGAACTATGTACAGCCAGAGGAATGAGAAGTGGTGCTCCATTTGTGTACAATATGTCAAAACACATTCTACTGTAAAATAAATAAATTAAATATATACATATATCAGTCTTGTTTTTAGGCAGTAAAACTTCCCAAATCCTTTCTGCCTTTTCACAAACCTAATGAAGCTCATATTTGAAGGCACTGATAATGCCTTGAAAAAAATAAACCACATGTCTACAATTTAGACTTCTACCATGCCTTCTCATAATTATCTCCTATATAATTCTGTTACAAATATAAGACCTTTATTCTAAAAAAACAACTGACCACAGAAGCAGTAGGGAAGACATCTCACAGATATCGTTTTGCTTAGTCTTCACAACAGTATCAAGGTAGGAACTGTAATTATCTTGTTTGGACAGCGAAGGAGATGGAGACTTTGAATCTCAGTAGCCTGCTCTGGGTCAGACCTTAGCAGGCAACATCTCATTCCCTTTCCTCCTCTGGGAGAAAACACAACTAGAACCCTGCCTTGCACCCTAAGCCTTGGATCGCAAGATAAAATGGCAGGCAATGGGTCTCCAGTATATAGCATAGAGCCTAGAGAGAAAGAAACTACAACACTGCTCTGAAAATCTGGTTTTATTTAAAATTATACTACTGGGTATTCCTAAATATGTTCACTTATCATTCTGAAAGAAAAGCTGGATACCATACTCCCTGTCCCTGGTTCCCTTTTCTCTGCACCACTTTCCTTGGGAAAAGGATCTAAATGCCCACTGCAACTGCTGCCTCCATGCTGGTGACGCATGAATCTGTTTCTCTGCAGTTCTGCCTGTGTCCCTATTGTATTTCATTTCCAACTTGCCAACATCAACCCTGGCAACACGAACTCAATGTGTCCAAAACTAAACTTAGCTAACTCTTCCTCTTTCCCCACTTCCAAAATATACTCACCACCTATGTTCCAAGTTCCTGCTCAAATGCTCAAAGTCCCTACATCTCCATGGCCTCCTTGCTTATGTGATAAACAAAGGGCTACAGTCCCACTGTTCTTTCACTGGTCTCTTCCAAAAGGCGGACTTCTCTAACTTGAGTTATGCCCTTTATGTACATCAGAATCACCTGGAAGGCTGGCTGAGCCACAGATTGCTGGGTCCCTGCCGAGATTCTGATTCCTTGTCTCTTAAGGAGCCCCAGTTGCTGGGGCTGCAGCTCCTCAGGGTCCATGTTTCCCAGACTACTGGTCTCCTCTCTTTTAAGTCATACAAATTCTTCCTGAATCTTTTCATCAGCGTAATCCTTACTAAATCTGACATTTTAGGTCTCCGATAACTAAGTGTGGACAGCACTGGCTGTGATCACTGAGTGCATCAGGTATGTTCTGTCAGGGTCAGCCAAAACAACCTGCAAAATATCCCGCTTAAACCCCAAATTTATGCAATTTTGTAGGGCACAGAAAGTTAATTTTTAAATTCTACAGAAACAAATTAGTTTTATGTACATATTGGAAGGGACTTTCTCCTTAAGCAAAATTTCTTACCAAACTCTGATAGAGAAGGGGGAACTTCAAAGGGGGGGGTCCTCAGAACAGGGCAAAAAAACCCAAGATGAAACAAAACAGTTCATTTTGGCACAACACAAGCAGATCCAAAGCCATCCTCCCAAGAGCAGCTTAAAAGAGCAAAATTTCAGCAGATTCTGCTTTAAAGCACCTGCCTATACCTATATGCCATCTGTTTTTTGTAGATCATAACCTGTTCTGTTCTAAAAACAATTTGACTAAGAATAACAGAAACCAGTTCTATGTGTACTATCTTTCACAAGGTCTTTACTTGAAAGAGTCCTTTCTGCCTTTAATAGTGCCTGCACGTGAATGATTCAATCAGCATGAACTTCAGAAATCCAGGAGAGTTTATATTTTCACACACTGTCACTTATAAACAAAGAAAAGAGGCTACTCTGCACTGGCCAACTATTAGCTCTCACATATAAACAACTTTTTAAAAAATGCTCCTGGATTTTAAGGCACTTTCCCCCATGCCACCTCATTTGATTTTCATAAAAAGCTTTTGAGGGCAAGTAGCACAGCCCCACTGTTTTTGTCTCAGGTTATACGGCTAAAATACAGCTAAGACGAGGGTTGGCCATAGACCGCCACAGATGAAACCATAGGCAACCCAGACCACAGTCTTCCTGGAGTCATGTCTTTAAGTGCTTGCCTTAGTCTGTTTTCTGTAACAAAATATTTGAAACCTAGTAATTTATAAAGGCGAGAAGTGTATTCAGTTTACCAATCTGGAAGTTCAAGTCCAACACTAGGTACCAGCCATGTGAGGAGGGCCTCATACAGCAACACAACGTGGAGAAAAAGTGGAAGAAGTCTCCAAGTTTTCGCTTTGTAAGTCCACTCCGTGGTAACTAATTCAGTTCCTTTGAGATCTGCATTAATCCCTTTTAACAACCCAATCACTTCTTAAAGGTCCCACCACTTTTCAACGCTTAGACAAGAACTAAATTTCAACATGAGTTTTGGAGGGGACAAACCACATCCAAAGCATAGCCACACTGATTTTATAAGAGAAAACACATATCTGAGCTGCACATGACACACATCTGTAATCCCAGCTACGTGAGAGGCTGAGGCAAGAGGATCAAAATTTGAAGTCAGCCTGGGCAACTTTGTGAGCCCCTGACTCAAAATAAAGTAAAAAGGGCTGGGGTTGTAGCTTGCCTACCATATGCAAGGTCCTAGGTTCAATACCACGCCAAAATAAAAAAAAATGTTAAGCATTTTGCAAGAGGGGAAAATCTGAATAAGACTCAATTCCTGCCCTCAGAGTCAACCTACTTGACAGAAGTCTAAAACAGCATGTTATACAAACACAACAAGACAGAGTGGCATGATGGCAAATGCTTTGGAGTCAGGCTGACCAACCCATAGTTTAAATCCCAAGTCCACTGCCTTTTACCTGCACTGTGATCCTGGGTCTGTATTTACTCTCTCTGAACCCGAGATAACAGACCTCAGGACAGTTGTGAAAATCAGAAATAATATATGGTAAACGCCTAGGGCTGTGTCTAGCTTAAAATGTGTGTAACGAATGGTCTCAAGTGTCTCATACCTGGGTATACAGGCCCAAGTACAGGTTTTTAAACCCACAATTAAATGTGGGTAGAATGACTTAAATTTTCCACTTTTATTTGGGATATTAAAATGACAGTACTTAATTGCCAGTTAAAATACGGGGCTGACCGAGAAACAGAGAAACATGAGTCACAAATTTCTGGTTTTAGTGACAGGGTAGAAAGTAGAGCCAACAACCAAAATGGGAAAAGCTGGGGGAAACATGGGGGTGAGGAGTTTGGAGTAGGGCAGGAAGCAGGTGATAATTAAGGAGGAAATGAGATCAGTTTCGATATCCTGCATTAAAAGTGCCTATGAGTCATCCAAGTAGAAATGTCCAAAAGATTGAGATGAAGGTAAACTCAAAGACTTAGAGGTCATTAACATGTGGGTGGTGACTGAAACCTTGGACATACTGAGATTCAAAGGGGCTGAGCAGACTAAAAAGAAAGCCACCAAAGACAAACTTGGCCCAGAGAACCTGAACACATAAGGGCAGACACAGCAGGACCCAGGACGAAATGAAAGAAGGAAAAGCAAAACAGTCACTAATGTGCAAAAAGGAATCCAGAGGGGAAAGTTTCAAGTGAGGATGGGCAGTAATATCAAGTGCTACAGAAAAGTCATGTCCAGGGCTACAAAGTGACCACAGGGCTCAGTGATCAGAGGCCACCTATGACCTCAACAGTAGTAGTTTCTGTTGTTGAGGCAATTGAAACCAGATGATAGGCCATCTGTGAAGTCCCTCCTAACCTCTAAAATTCTTTAACTTCAAAACTGAACCTCACCATTCTCCAAACCCAACCTCAAATAGCAATGAGTTGCAAGGTTTTCCTTCATAGAGAGGGAATTCGTAACACAGAGACATGGTTAAAAACCACAAAATTATTTAACACAATCCTTGCCATTAAATTCCTATCTACTGGGGCTGGGATTGTGGCTCAGTAGTAGAGCGTTTGCCTTGCATGCGTGAGGCACTGGGTTTGATCCTCAGCACCACATAAAAATAAATAAAATAAAGATATTGTGTCCATCTACAACTAAAAAAAAATATTAAAAAAAAAATTCCTATTTACTTCCTGAAATTGATCCCAGGGAAGGAGAAAAGTCAGCAATTCTCTGGCACACAAAACCTGGAGAAGGAAAAATTGATAACTTACCAAATAAATATCCTATCCATTAAGTCTTTAAGGAAAATATGCTTAAATTGCTGTTTCAATGTTAACTTTGAGAAATGCGTTAGCACAGGTAGAAAGGCTTGGTTTCAATATGCAAATATCTTGTAAAAGTCTATTTCAGCAGATTTTCACCTGGATTTCTAAATAAGCTAAACTCTTGCTGAATTTAGCAAATTGCTCTTCAATCTCATTTTTCTCGTTCTTTGTACAGTTATAATTGTAGAAAATGTTGTTCCCATGCAATTTTAAGTTATAAAATGGTTCTGCCATACATATTATGGCACGAGGGAATGTTTGGCTTGGCAATATAAACTGGTTCAACTAGTTGAAGTTCAAAAAAAAAAATTCCCCAAACATCTCTTCAGGCTAAAAAAGCATTTGTTTTCAAGTCAACTCCACATACAAGTATTTTTCATAAAAGTTAAATATCTCAAATATTAATAGCTAGAATAGTCATCCACATATAGCAATAGGTTTAAACACTGAGAATTCTGAGATGTGTTCCCCTAAAAATATTACTGACTCTTTGTAGGTACCATTGAATCTAATCTGGTGATTTTGCTGTATCCTCTGGTAACTAATCTGATGTGGCCGTAAGTCCTAACTGAGAGTACACACTATCTCCTCTTAAGCTTTATTTATACACACACACACACACACACACACACACACACACACACACACCACGTAGTAGGGACTCCTACCCTAGATTCTCATTCAGCACACCTGGGGTGAATCCCAGAATTCTAATTTTTAAAGCCTCACAGGAGATTCTGATATGCATTCCCTTGCCACACCCCTGTTGAGAAGCTCTGCCTTTGGGCAGGATTCCCTAGAGTTTTGGAGAGCAATGTAGCCACTGTTCCTTATGGATAAGCTGAGTATGGTGAGTGCAGAAAATAAAATCCTGCTGGTAAGTCACACAGGACAGATGGCAAAGTGCACATCACATCACATTAAGAACTCACAGAGGGAGACTAGGGATGTAGTTCAGTGGTAGAGCTTTCTAGCATGTAAAAGACCCTAGGTGATCTCCGGCACCACAAACAGAAAGAAAAGTAACCAGCCACACAGAGGTTTGAAAGCAGCTTTAACCTTGATCCCCAACCCCCCTATGGAAGGGAATCTTCAACACCTACAACAGAAGGGTCGGGGTCAGTCTTCATACCCGCAATCAACCGATCTGTGCTGGATGTCGTGGGAGTTTCCACCTGTTTCTCACGTGGGACCCTGAGTGTAACTGAATCAGTTCTCCAAGCTGTGCTCACTTCACACAGGATTAGAGATCCATTCTCAGCTAATTCTCTCCTTAAAGGAAAGAAGGGAACACTTGAGTCATCCTCCATGCTAACCACTAGAGAGAGGGAATGCAAATAAAAAGGACTGCAGGATGAGAGTTTTACCCACTAGTAGTCTCCAGCTTCCCTTCAAGTGGGTACTTCTATTTCACAACCTAGGTATAAGCCACAGCATAGGCTTAGAAACCTTTTTCAAGTTTGTAAAGACATACAACTAGCAAATTCCTCCTTGAAACCCAGTGGGGGGGGACAGGTTGGGGTGACACAACTCAAAATATTTTAACAAGAGTCTAGAGGACAGGAAGAGGACAGGAGACAGGTTGAACTGACATGACCTCAAAAAGCCAACTATGAGGAGCACCAGAGGTAAGGCAGGTTGTAAACATTCCCTTATTTGTCTCCTGGGAGCCAGAAGGAGGCTTGTAATTAAACCTGACATCGTTTTTCATAAGAAACAAGGAACGGGAGAATGACAGTGATAAAGAAAAGATAGTCAGTTTCACTTTATTAAAAATCTGAAGCCAGGTGCAGTGGTGCATGCTTGCAGTCCCAGCTACTCAGGAGGCTGAGATAGGATTATTGTTTGAGCCCAGGAGTACAGGCCATCCTGGGCATCATAGTAAGATCCTGTTTTTTGGTTTTGGGTTTTTTTTTTTTTAAACTCCACCTGAGAAATGTTTAACAGTTGTACTTCTATGTATACAAAGTGTAAAACAAGATATTAAGTCAACATATATTAAAGTTTTCAGTAGAAAAGTACTGTACTAGACACCATTAAAAAGACCAAAAAAAAACCCAACTCTGATATAGACACAATAAAATTACAAAAGCTTTGAAAGGAGGTAGTAAAGCTCCCACATTAATAAGAGTGTTTTAAGAGTACGATGTTATTTTAAAAAAAAAAAAAAAAAACTCATACATTTCTTTGAATAAAAACCTGCTTTACTTTGCAAGCCCCCAAATTTTTCAGAAAATAACCTCTCTGGGAACTCTTGGCCCCTCCTAGCATGGATCCTGCATCAGTACATCCCCAGCGCTGGCTCACCTCACCTCACCCCAGGCTCCACCTGCCTCCAACAGAGAGTGGCTGTCTCACTCACTCAGGGCACCTGGAAAGCTCCTCCAGACAAGTGGACCACAGAAGGCTGGCAAGAGAACTAAAAGCACACCCACCCCGTGGGACAAGCAGCACAGAGTTTAGTGAAAAACCCCATGGCAGCAAAGCTGGAGAGGAAAGGATACCAGTGTGTATATACTCGTCAGCCTGGGAAAAGCAGACACCTCTCTGGCCAAGCTGACAGGGGACATTTGCTGGATCTTGATCAAGGTACTGATGCAAAGCCAGGTTCATCTCCACTCCCTCAGGTTCTCTTTATATAACACTAATGGGTTTGTAGCCCAATCCACAGTGAAATGTTTTAAAGATTTAAGGAGCCCAAGAGCCTTTCTCAAACCCTTAGGTGCCAAGTCCTCCTCTCTAGCCTTTGCACCTTGCTCCTCGGAGCCCCAGCCCTCTACACCACTCATCACTCCCAAACACACTGCCCAGCTTCACACCTTTGCTGTCCTGCTTCCCTCATCCTGAAACACCTCTCTCCCACTGTGGGGATTAGTCATCCTCCAGGCCCTCAAACATCACCTGCAGGCAGCCCCAGTGCCAAGGAACTTCACGGGTCCTTCCTCTGCACTCAAGACACCAGGCTGAGACCTAAGTTTTAGCCTCTGCCTCCATCTGCCCTGACCTCCCTCGTGTTTCTCAAGGGCTGGTCTGATTTACTACCACCCTCCTGCTCTTATCACAAGAGACAGATGCTCACGGCCTGCCTCCTAGTTGGGATTACAATGAGAGGCTTTCCGTGACTGACTCAGCCTATTTCTCTGGAAATATTCTTTTTGCTGCTACACCTGTCATAGAAAACACAAGGCAGTTCTCCATGCTCAAACACGCTGGCAACAAGGCTCTGGCCTGAATCAATCATAGCAACACCGCTGGGCCACACTGCCAAAGAGAAGGATGGAATCATGTGTAGTCACGTTTGGGCCAACAAAACCATCTTGGCAGGGCACCGGGGCCCTAATAAGTTTGTGCATGTAGAAGCTGGGTGGAGTCCTTCCCCTCCCCTGTAAGTCTGTTTAATGAGGAGGTAAAAGAATGTCCCCGCCCCCTTACCTACCAGGACTTCAAAGATGAGAACAGAGCACAGGAGCTTTTCTCTGGAAGGAAACCAGCAACTGATTCAGGAGACGGGTCCAGTCTCCATCAACAGACAGCTGAGATCTCACTGGAGCAGAACACAGAGGAGAACCCTACAGGAGGCAGTGGTCATCCCCATTCAAATATTGAATATTTCCTCAAAGAGGCCTCAGCTCACTTTGCTTCTGCACACTCCAGGCTGTTCCTACACCAGCGGGATCTCTCTGGCTGGCATGGTTAAGCATTCACTGCAGGATAGCACCACCTGGTGAACAGCAGCTCAAATATCCAGGGTGTCTTCCAACGGTGTACCCTCCCAAGGTCACCTGCCTTTTTACCTAGCTCTGGCGGTGAGGAAGCTGCATTGAGTCTTTCAGCCAAGCCTTCTTTCACACAGCATACCTCATAGAAAAGACAGGCTGCTTCTGCATCCCAACCAACAACACACAGACAAGTAGCCAAACCATCTATCACAGCCCACTGCAGGACCATTCTCAGACCCTCTGCCTTGGGGACCACAGACAAGTGTGCCCTTCAAATTAGATCTGCAACAGGTTATAGACACACACTTGCTCTCCAGCTTTTTCCTAGCTAGACCGACCCACGTGCAATACTGCCTCTGCAAGGGCCAGGGGGAAAGGTCTTTTCGGAATTTAAGACTACTATAAAGGCACTGCTAGAAATTACAGAGGTCGCCAAGGAGGCAGCTTCCTGTGAGAAGGATTGTTCCTACAGCCTGTTTTTGTGGTGATGAGATCACAGAGTTTAGATTCTGTATTTGGTCCTACATGGGTTTTAAGAGCCTTATTCTGTAATTACAGAAAGGAAAAAGAGAGATCAATGAGACCAGAAGAGCTCTGACTGATTTTGAGAAGTTCCTTATAACTATAGTCAGATTGTCCATTGCACTCAGAGAAATTACGCCTTTTCATTTTTTTTTTTTTTCTTGTCCTTTGGAACCAATTTCAGATATGTAAAAAAATAAAATAAAATCATGGAACATTTTACTAACTTTATTTTGCATTCAAAGATTTTTTCAATGCACAAACCAATATTTAGGGCCCCCCAAAATGAGCATTAGACCACAGAACACTCCCATGTAAAATATAACACCTGACAAAATATGGATAGAACTTAAGGCACAGGACTTTGGAGACCAGTTGAATGAGGACTCCAATCAATGTTCACTACTTTTTGTGGGGGTTACTAAGGACTGAATCCAGGGGTGCTCTACTACTGAGCTACATCCGCAGCTCTATTTATTTTTTGAGACAGGATCTCACTAAGTTGCCCAGGCTGATCTAGAACTTTGCAATCCTCCTGCTTCAGCTTCCTGAGAAGGCATGCACCACGGTGCCCAGCTTACTTTATTTTTAAAGCTAATTTTCAATTGACTTCTTAAAAAAATATCTTAATGCTCTTGAGAAAAATTATTAGGGTTTAGCTCCTCATCACCACTTTCAAGAATGAACAGAGACTTTGAAGTTGTTTAAGAGAAATATTCATCCAAAAACCATTTTTTCCCCTGAAGTATTCTAAAAACATGGCACTGCGCCTCCTCAGACCACAAAACAGAGCTGTTCACAGAAGGCAGGTGGGCAAGCTGGCAAGTTTAGAGCTTTGTCAGTTGGGAGCATGGCATGTTGTTTGCACCTGTGACCTGGAAGTTGAATTATCCTCACCTCAGCATCCTCAAGCTTCAGAATCCCACTGCCATCTACAGGGACTTCAGTTGCTTGCTGTGTTGTTTGTGAACTCCTCCAAAACCTCTCTCCTTCTTCTGTGAAATAGGATTAAGCCCCGCCATTCCATAAAATCAAGATGTGTAAGATGAAGTGAGATCACAGCAACAGTAAAGGCTTAAAAAGTGTTGAAATTAGAGGTACAGGGGCTGGGATTGTAGCTCAATGGTACATGCACTCGCCTTGCATGCGTGAGGCACTAGGTTCGAGCCTCAGCACCACATAAAAATAAATAAATAAAGATATTGTGTTCATCTACAACTAAAAAAATATTTTAAAAAAATAAGTGGTACATACAGTTTGCCATTTAAGGGACTGGGGTTGTGGCTCAGGTTGTGGTAGAGCGCTTGCCTCGCATGCATGAGGCACTGGGTTCAATCCTCAGCACCACATAAAAATAAATTAAAAAAATAAAGATACTGTGTCCATCTACAGCTAAAAAAAAATTGCCATTTAAACAATTTTAAGTTTAGTAGCAGTTAAATACATCTTATTAGTGTGCAACCATCACCAATATCCATCTCCAGAACTTTTTCATCATCCCAAACTTAAAGTCTGTATGCACTAAACACAACTCCCAATTTTCCCCCTCCACCAGCCTCTGGTAACTGATGTTCTACTTTCTATATCTATATATTTGAGTATTCTGGGTTACTCATATAAGAGGAATCCTACAATATTTGTCTTTTGTGACTGGGATATTCGCTTAGCATAATGTTCTCAAGGTTCTATGTTGTAGTGTGTCAGAATTTCCTTCTTTTTAAAGACTGAATCATGTCCTACTGTATGTGTGTGCCCTATCTCGTTTATTCTTTCTTCCACTGATGAACACTTGGGTTGCTTCCACCTTTTGGCAGCTGTGAATAAAGCTACGATAAACGTGAGTGTGGGAAAAAAAAGACTACTGTGTTTTTTGTTATCATTTGGGTTTGTTTTTTTTGGGTTGTAATTTTATTTTTTTTGTTTTGTTTTGTTTTGTATTATGGTGCTAAGTATGGAACCGAGGGCCCAGCCTGTGCTAAGCTAGTGCTTCACCACTGAGCTAAATCTGCAGCCATCACTGTGTGTGTTCATGGACCCAAACATGTCATCACCAGCTCCACATGACAGTCCCATTTCTCTAGCTGTATGGGCTCCTGCAGCTCTGAATACTGTTCAACTAGCATGTAGGCCCCAGAGAGGTTCAACAAGGTGAGGAAGGCCACTCAGCCACACTCACTGAGTCTGAGTTCATGAAGTTCAAGTCACACTCAACTACAGCCAAGGGAAAAGAAGACCACAGAAACTCTAAAGCAAACAAAAGAAAGCTCCTGTTTTCATTTTGCTTCATGTTGAATGCTGGTGCTTAATAGAAAGCAGGCTTAAATAACAGTGAAAGAGAGGAGGAGACCTGTGTGGGAATTCCTCAGGCATTTGGAGCTTGAGTGGCAAAAGGTGAGTTTTGTTTGGCTTGTTCGCAGACAAAAGTCTCACTATGTTGCTCAAGTTAGTCTCGATTCTATGGGCACAAGAAACTCTCCTGCCTCAGTCCCCCTTATATCTGCAACGGCATGTAATGCAGCACCATACCAAACTGCAGAGGACACTACTTAGGAATACTTATTTCAGGGGCTGGGGATGTAGCTCAGGGGTAGGCATACACAAGGCTGTGTTCCATCCCCAATGCCACAATAAATAATAAAAATATTATTTCCATTTTGAATCTTTCAAGACTTCTATTTCCTTGAGATAGGTATCCTGCTAGTACTGTTACACCTGTCCACTATACTGAAGTAGTTTTCTATAACCACCACACATTAGAATCTCCTGGGAAGCTTTAAAAGTTTTGATGCTTAGAAAAATTAAGACAGAATCTCTGAGGGTAGGACTCAAACACTGGTACTTTATAAACCTGATCTTTGGATTATAATGTATAGCCAGGATTGAGAACCACTACCATTGATGAATTCCCAGATTGCTTCTCTTGGGGGATAAAATGGGAAATATTTATGCCTCAGAAAAGCAGGGAGGGGGACTGGGGTTGTAGCTCAGTAGTAGAGAGCCTGACTCTCATGCATGAGGCACTGGGTTCAATCCTCAGCACCACATAAAAATAAAGATATTTGTGTCCATCTACAACTAAAAAAAAATTTTTTTTAAAGGGAGGAGGAAGAGAAACAGGTCTGGGGATATAGCTCAGTTGGTAGAGTGCTTGCCTTGTATGCACAAGGCCCT
Organism: Geosciurus inauris; assembly: GCA_004024805.1. NCBI lineage: Eukaryota > Metazoa > Chordata > Mammalia > Rodentia > Sciuridae > Geosciurus > Geosciurus inauris. The sequence goes on from PVHX01001686.1 coordinate 157,108, forward strand.
GGGTTCAATCCCCAGCACCACAAAAAATAAAAAAGAAAAAGAAATAGGGAGAAACAGACCAAGGGAATGAGGTGGAGGAAGGTAAAGTGAATGACAACTTGATGATCAATGACAGGTGATGATCTGGAGATAGGGGCCAGGTGTGGTCTGAGGGAGAAAATAGGAGTAGGGAAAAAATAGGTCTTTCCCTAAGTAAGCCCTACATAGCAACTGTCATTAAATTTGGTTGCTCTAGCAGGTGGAGATAGGGGTAAGAGATAGCAATCCAAAGCTTATATGTGCAAAACATTCCCGTTACATGTTTATGGCATGAGAAATGACTTTAATATGATGATTTTCATGTGTGATGAATCTACTCAGCCACTGTTTATTGCTATGATGAAGGTGAGGGCTGTGAGCCAGCAGCTCCAGCTCAACTGCTAATCCAGCTCTCATGCCCATGGTTCCTTAATTCTCAGGGATATCTGCTCCACTTGTCGCTCTGTAATAGATTAACAAATATCAGGCGGACCAGCTTGGATGCCTCCTTCCCAATTTCTGTCTCTCCTAGGGAATGAATCAGCTTTGCCTTATCCATCCCTCACCAGTGTTTCCCACCTGTATACCACAGCAACCTGGGCACTCCTGGACACCTCCTCAGACCATACGCAATCATACCTGGAACCCTCCTCTGCATTTTAATCCAGCAAAACAGTGATCTGTGAGCCAGTCACAAACCCTCATCAATTCTTCCCCTAAAGTGGGTTCCTCAGATGTGCTGCTAAATCTCTCTCTCACCTCTGCCACTTTCTACCTATGAATTCATGAACTTACCCTCCTCCTCCCTGTCTCCCAGTTGGTCTCTCCTATGTGGACTGTGAGGCCATTTGCTCAAATACCACCTGGATCCCTTTATCCTGGCTCCAAGTTAGTTCCTCACTCAAATCACTCTACTCATCCCAGAGTTCACAGTAGAGATGCAAAACTACTTCCAATTCCAAGTTTCAGGTCTGTTAATTCTCCGTCCCAACTACATGTTGTGCTTCTTGAGGACAAGATGTGTGCCATGCCTCAGATCTTCCACTGGGCTCCATATTATTTCCCTCCATTTACAACCTCATTTTTCCTGAGAAAACTCATTTTTTCTTTTCTGCAACAAAACTGATGTAGGCAAGGGTGGGAGAAAAGATTTACCTGCTAGTGGAAAAAAACTGAGAAGATCTATGAAAGATAAATCATAAGCTGCAAACTCCTCTTACCCAAGAAACATAGGAACCAAGAAGCAAATAAGTTTTAGGAGCTGCCAAAGTCTGTAAATAAGGTCAGGTACAATTCTGAAGCATTTCCCAACCTTCTCCCACCTCTACCCAGCACCTCTTTCCAGGTTCTCCTTTGTAGCCATTTCATTCTCCTTTTAGATACAATTCCCAGGGGAGGGAGTATTTGGTTTCCCAGGCCACTGTCAGCTAAAAGGGTGGAGAACTGCCAGATCAAGGCATAATGACAGCCCTGAGAAGGTCTGGCTGACAGAAGAAAATTTATAAAGCTCAAACAGTACATTACAGCTTGTTATAGTTTAAATAGTGTTTCAATCCCCCAAAGTGCCCAAGGACACCAAAAACAAAGCACTTCAAAACAGCATGACTTGTGGCTCTGAAAGATGAACCTGGGCACCAAGAGGTTCTTTTGCTTTCGGTGGGTCTCAGCCACTATGTCCAGGAAAGATATGTCCACCCGGCCAACCTCAGTCCCTAAGACCCTGGTGTTCTCAAAAACAGGAATGGGTTCAACGTCCAACTGCAACACACTGTCTCCTTGTGGTCTCCAGAATCACCAAATACCATGAGGGGCTTTCTCAAAGGCAGGCACGCAACCCCTCGGCATTGCCATTCTTGATCTGGAATCTTTCATGTGGCGACACCGACATTCATTGCCTCTCTTCTAACCTTTCTTATGGTATCTGTGAGTAGAGCTCCTCACCAGATTATAGACCTCTTCGAGCAAAGGGACTCCACCTTTGTATGGACACCACGTCCCCACCACCTTCTGAGTCACAGCTGAAGACTGCCAGCTCAAAACATACAGAAATCCTAGGGCCCTAGGGAAGGAGGCATTTAAATGAATATGTTTAAAAATAGCCTCAGCATTTCTGTGGTCTGTAAAGTATTAATTCTCCTGCTTTCTTAAGGTTAATAAAATTAGTATAAATGTTAGGATTCTATGATCTATGAGGCAAGCTTCAGTTACCTTCAGATCTAATCAGTATGGAATTGAGAACCAAGAAATAAATTCTGCACTGTGTCATGTGCCTGTATGAACAAAAAAGGCATGGGTGGGTTTTCCCTTGACCTAAAGCAAACTTACATCAAATATTTTCAAATATCATCTCTTCAGAACTGATTATTAGGTGACTCTATATTTATTTCTTGATAAATAGCATTTAAAAGCACTGCTTCAGCTTTAGTGAAGAGAATATTTTAATGAAGTTAACTGGTAGTTCTGTAAAATAAGGTTATAATTTATACTTCATTTGAGGAATTCCTTGTCCAAACTGAACTAAAAACTACATCTACTTCTAGAATCACAAAAGTAATTCTTGGTTTTGTTTCAAGCACATTGTTAAATATTGTTCTTCATGCTACAAGGCCCATTCATTTACAAGCAGGCCAAAATGACCTGCCAGGACACAGGAAACCTCTCTACTGAGGTCCAGGTGGTCAGGACTTCCAGGCCTGGCCTGCTGTTTTCAGTGTCGACAGCCCTCCCTTCCCCACCGCTAAAACCCCTTAACCCTCACTCCCACTCATACTCCTTGCTGGCTCAACCAGCGGGAATTTCTAGGAAATAGGTTTAAATAGCTCTTAGCCAAATTGTTCTTAACTGGCCTTGACCTTGTATCTAATAACTTGGCTTCTTTCTCCTGCAATCCACAGACCTAGCCTACCCTTTGGCTCAGTTCTGATACAGAACCTGGGACCCTCTCTAGACAATCTGCTTTTAAGTCCCTGGGGGGCTGAGACATGGCCTTGCTCATAGAAATCTTCTAGCGTAGTGGAGGTCACTCTGAGTCCACCTGGACAACGCAGGTCAGGGAACACAAGTGCTATGACAGACTACTCTAATGCTCTAGCCACCCCAGACAGCCATCTGCTGGGCCTCTAGTCCTGAAGACCCACCCTTCCCTCCTGGCACAGGGATTTTCTCCCAACTGCAGGCATCAGATCTGCCACCCCCTCCCCTGGACGGGGAGTTCCAGGCACACTAGGAAATGACTCAGATCACAAGAAGTTGAGGATCCTCCAGCCAAAACACAAATGATTCAAAAGATCTGGGCCTTACCCATCAAAAAATCTCCAAATAAAACCCCCAAAATTAAGAGAAAATAACATTAAGAGAAAATAACATCTTATGTCCCTGAAAATTCAGCACCCCCATGTTGTCTTTGGATAAGCTGAAGCCACTAGTTCTAAGGTGAAAGTGGAGGAAAATCAGAGCAATGGCTGCGTGTCTTCCCTGAGTGGAAGAGAATCAGAGGTCTTATTAATAACTTCAAAGATACTGGTTATTGAAATTACAAATATAAAACTACATTTATTCTCTCCTAGGAAATCAAGTCATCTTTCAAATTCCTATTAACAAAGCCAAATGTATATGTGCATATTTATCAATAGCCCTGAAAACTCTGACATTAAAAACTTGCTGAACTCAGTGAGACCCTGTCTCTACATAAAACAAAAAATCGGGCTGGGGATGTGGCTCAGTGGTCGAGTGCCCTGAGTTCAATCTCTAGTACCAAAAAAAAAAAAAAAAACTTGCTGAGCTGGGCACGGTGGTGCACACCTGTAATCCCAGCACTCTGGGAGGCTGAGACAGGAGAATCACGAGTTCAAAGCCAGCCTCAGCAAAGGCAAGGTGCTAAGCAACTCAGTGAGACCCTTTTTCTAAATAAAACACACACAAAAAATAGGGCTGGGGATGTGGCTCCAGTGGTCAAGTACCCCTATGTTCAATCCCCAGTACCAAAAAAAAAAAGAAAGAAAGAAAAAAACCTCGCTGGCTAAACTGCCTTACACTTCAGAATAACATGAAAAACAGCAACCTTCATTTACTGGTCAAAGTTTATTTTTGCAAGACCTATTATCTTCTACAAAATTCTAGTATTTTCTACTTTCTACCCCTATTTTTTTAAAATTTTTTTTCAGTTGTAGATGAACACAATACCTTTATTTATTTATTTTATGTGGTGCTGAGGATCGAACCCAGTATCTCACACATGCAAGGCAAGCGCTCTACTACCACTGAGTCACAGCCCCAGTTCCTCTATCCCTATTTTATGGGAATATTTTTTCCCTCTTGGTTTTATATCTTTGCTTTTTTAAAAATATTTTATTTAGTTGTAGATGGACACAAATATCTTTATTTTATTTATTTATTTTTATGTGGTACTGAGGATCGAACCCAGTGCCTCACTCATGCAAGGCGTGCGCTCTACCACTGAGCCACAATCCCAGCCCCTATATCTTTGCTTTTTGATCCTTAATAATCCAGATAATTTCATCCCTGCAATTTTTTCACTCCTGGGAAAAAATAATACACAGTCATTTAAAAACCAAAAGCAGTATCAATGCTTCTTCAATGACATAGCTATTATGAGTGCCCAGTAAACAAAAGGCTTTTTCAGGGCAATCTTGACTTCTCTCCAACATAATTCTCAAAGTTACTGAAGGCACTGTCAAAAACAGTAGGCATTAGTTAAGTAAGAGGTATTAACTACTTATGCTAAAGCACAGCAAATGTACACAAACGCTATGGACGACTGTTCACGAAAGAGGCTGCCCAATGGTTAGACAGGAGAGAACCTACTCTGTATGCCATGAGGAACGAAGAGCAATGAATAAGGTCCACATTACAAATGCATATTTAATAATGATTAAAAAAAACAGGAGTATGACCCAGCAACCCTATTTCTAAGTCTTTATCCAAAAGAACTGCAGCATTATTCATAACTACCACAATATGTATGCACTCTAAGTATCCATTCATGAATGATGGATAATAAAATGTGGTATATCCATACAATGGAATACTATTCAGTCTTATAAAGTAAGGAAATTCTCATGTATACTATAACATGAATGAACCTTAAAGACATCAGTGAAATAAGCTAGTTTCAAAAGGACAAATATAGCATGATTTCACTTATAGGAGATAGATAAAGTAGTCAAACTCATAGAAGCAGAGAATGGTGGTTGCCCGACATTGCAGGGAGAGGAAAATGAGAAGCTATTTAGTGAGCATATAATTAAGGAGTGACATACAGGAAAGAGAGGACAAAGAACCAAAGAGGAAGTCTATAAAGGAAGTCTATAAAGGATCAAAAAGAAGAGCAGGGTCTGGGGTTGTGGCTCAGTGGTAGAGAACTTGCCTCGCACATGTGAGGCATGGGGTTCGATCCTCAGCACCTCATACAAAATACATAACTAAATAATTAATAAAGGTTTTTTTAAAAAAGCAGAAGGGCAACTCAGGCTCAATCCTAAAACATTACACTGACGTCATGGACTGTACAAACATCAGACGAGGATGCTGAGCTGATCCAAGCCAAGAAGGTATGCCAGGAAACAGCTTTCAAAGGTTGGAGGTACGGTATGATGTAAAACTCCACACTTCCAACTCATGAATAAACACTGAATGCTAAACTGCAGCAAAATCAAAGGAACTGGTCAGAGTACCCTAAGTCATTTATAATCTACCTCTCATAATTTGAGTGTTCTCTGAATTTCAGAAAAGGCCTTACTACATGACAAATAAGAAATATAGAAAATGTTAAGACACATCACCCCATTGGGGCCAATCTGGTAGTAAAACTGATCTGAAAAAACACCAGATAAATTGTATAATACATATAAAGAAAGGAATAAAAATATGGTATTAGAATAAAACCCATGTATCTAACATCCCTGAATAAAAACAAGTATAGTAAATAAATAAATCTTTAGATGTGCTAAGCTTTGGATCCTCAATGACCCACAATGGCCTGTATGTTAAAGGCTTGGTTTCCAGGGGAGCACAACTGGGAGGTGGTGGAACACTTGATAGATCCTTATAGGAGGTCATTAGGTCCCTGGGGTTGTGAACTTAAAGGAGACTGTGGGACTCCAGTCTTTTCCTTTCTCTTTTGCTTTCTTTCCCCAAGGCGAGCAGTTTTGCTCCACCTCAGACTTCCTCACCACAGCTCAAAACAATGGGGCCACTAGATCTTGGACTGGAAACTCCAAAACTATAAGCCAAAATAAAACTTTTCTCCATTTAAGTTGATTATCTCAGGCATTTCATTATAGTGTTAGAAAGCTGACTAACATATAATGAAACCTGTGTTAATTGCATATGGACTAGGTATTTGATGAATATTAGGGAATTATACTTGGTCATTATGTGATAATGGCATGGGAGGAACTTTTATCAGAGGCACAAGCTATTTATAAATAAAATTACATAAAGTGAAGAATTTGTTTTAAAGTGCTGGGGTGGAAAGTTGGGAAGATGTAGATCAAAGACTGCAAAAGCTGCAGTTAGGCAGGATGAATAATTTTAGTGATCTAGTGTACAATATACAGTATGAGGACTACATTTAATATTATATTATATGCTGGTAATTTGTAGGAGCACTCTCTGACCCTCCCTCTTTCCCCATTCTATGCTGATGCCCCTTTGTTTGTAACATTGGGTCATGATTGGTCCAAGGGCTGTATATAAGCTTTTGCACTTTCTGGAATAAATGGGTTTACTGCATCTCGCTCTGGCAGAACTGTTTTACCTACCCCCGGAATCTGGGTGGAGTGACTCCCCAGACCGTCAACCCAAAACCTCGTCCCCTTGAGACCCCATTTTGTCCTTCCTCAAGGACCCCCTTTTCGTCTCTTGGGACCCTAACTCGTCAAGCAGATCCATGGGGCACGACTTCAAATATTAGTAATTTGTGAAGAGAGTAGATTTTAGGTATTCTTACCACAGGGAAGACATTCTGAGAAATGCATTATTTCATGATCATGCAAACATCATAAAGTATACTTACACAAACCAGCATGTACAGATCAATCAAGATTTGTGGTAAGCGGGGCACAGTGGTGCACACTTGTAATTCTAGCTACCCAGGAGACTGAGCCAGGAAGACTGCAAGTTTGGCCAGCCTGGGCAACTTAGCAAGACCTTGTCTCAAAAGAAAAAATAAAAAGGACTGGGAATGTAGCACAGTAGTAGAGCAACCCTGGGTTCCAAAAGGCGGGGGTTGGGGGGTGGTATGGAGGTATGGTAAACACAAGATGTGTGAGGCTGCTGCTGGGCATAACATGCCACACTGTTTTATAGTAATCGTTTTTTATAAATAACATTCTAAAATGTTATCAAATATCATATATAGTAAATACATAAACCAGTAACATAGCTGTTTATTATCAAGTGTCATACACTGTGCATAATTGTATGTGCTATATTTTTATACAACTGGCAGCTCGGATTTATTTACACCAGCATCAACACAAACACATGAGTAATGTATGTGCTACAACTTTACAACAGCTATAAACCACCACTTGGTGACAGGAACATTTCAGCTCCATTATAATCTTATGGGCCCACCATGGAATACACAGTCTACCATGAACCAAAGTATTGTTACGTGGTACGTGACTGTGTATCAAAATATCACTTTGTTCACTTCAAATGTATGCAATAAAGAATAATAAGCTTTTCCTACCACAAAAATACAATGTGGGGTTAATCAAATAAGACTGGCAAGATGTTGATATTTGAAACTGGCTGGTGAACATGTACATGGTGGTTAATTATATACCTCACTACTTACATATTTTTGACAATTGTGATAATTTTAAAAAGCCTTAGGTGTTCCATTTGTCATAAAGTTTTCTCTAAAGTTGTTGCCTGGATTCTGGATACTTTACCAAAAATCACAGATCTCTCTATATCTGGAATGTTCCTTTACTCCACCTGGACAATTCCTGTTCACTCCCTAAACCCCTTTCACTCCAAAGCAGAGGACTCAACTTCTTCTGTGCTCCTAGTATATCCCATTCATCTCACAATATCTTTGTTATGCTCCCCCACTGTGAATAAAGAAGGGACCATAATGTTTTGTCATTATATTCCAAGGACTTTGGCATATGCTCTGCACCTCATAAATATTTGGAATATTTATAAGACAGTCTGGTGTCCTCATAAAACCCAGGGTTTTTGTTTTTGTTTTGTCCTGGAGATTGAACTTCAGGGTACTTAACACTGACCCATATCCCCATCCATTTTTTATATTTTATTAATTTTATTTACAGACAGGGCTTCAATAAATTGCTGAGGCTGGCTCTGAACTCATAATCCTCCTGCCTCCGCCTCCTGAGCCACTGGGATTACAGGTGTGAACCACTGCACCCAGCATAAAACCCAGGTATTGCCTGGCCAAGCCATCTTAAGAAGGTCTTTCAGGCCCACAGCCTACGTTCTTACCATGCTGATATCCTTACACAGTCAAGCCTGCTGGCTCCCGTGGCCTCTACTTCTAATCCCCAGCTTGACATTCATTATGCACAGAACCTCTGGACACAATCTTACTTCAAATGGCCTTCTGGTCAAAGACAAAAAGCTCTGGCTACTCATTTAGGAGAAGAGTGTGTGTGTGTGTGTGTGTCAGTGCACATCCCACTCCTGTCCCATATATTCTAGACCACTGAGGACTTCGATCCAAAACTGCAACTATGTACAAGATAACAAGAGGCCAGGAAATAAGTAATTGTACATGTCTGTGGCACTCACATTTCCTGCCTCAGCCACAGACCACCAAGGACACCAGCTGAGAAAGAGCAGCATTCTGGCCGTGCCCCTGATACATGATGCTACATCCAAGGAGTCCTTTTCCCCTCCATCAGCCTTCAGGTTTTCAATGATAGAAGCAGAAAAACCACTAAAGGGTGTTGTGAGCAAGTAAAACTATGTATATCTGGGGTTTTCTTCTTTCACAGTTTTTTTTTTAAATATATTTTTAGTTGTCAATGGATCTTTGTTTTATTTATTTATATGCAGTGCTGAGAATCAAACCCAATGCCTCACACATGCTAGGCAAGTGCTCTACCACTGAGCCACAACCCCAGCCCCATTCTTTCACAGTTTTGAAATTATGAAAATGATATTTATCTCCTATTAATATCTCTTGGAAAATTGTCAGCTGTCTTATGTCTCCTCTCCAGTTTTTGTTTTTCATTGTGTTTTGTTTTGGTTTGTTTTGTTTTAGTATGCTTTTCTGGTACTGGGGATTGAACCCAGGGGCCCTTAACCATAGAGCCACATCCCCAGTCCTTTTTATATTTTATTTTGAGGCAGGGTCTCGCTAAATTGCTTTGGGACTTGCTAAATTGCTGAGGCTGGCTTTGAACTCACAATCCTCCTGCCTCAGATCCTCCTGCTGCAGCCTCCCAAACTGCTGGGATCATAGGTGTGTGTCACCACACACAGCTTTCATTGTTGTTTTGTCTCTGCAATACTGGAGACCCAACCCAGGGGCGCACTCTACCATTGAACTGTACCCCCAGACCTTTTCAAAATTTTTATTTTGAGACAGAGTCTTGCCTAAATTGGTCAATCCAACCTCAAACTTGAGACACTCCTCCTTTAGCATCACAAACTTGCTGAGATTACAAATGTGAACCACTATGCCTAGCTTCTCTCCATTCTTCCCCAAATTTTGACTTATGGCCTATATCACACACCCTAGCTCTCAAATACAGTCCAACTGCATTGCTTACACTTCTCTTTCATGTGGATAATATTGTGAAACAGAAAAAATAGGAACTTTGAAGTCACAGTAATCTGGATTCTTATGCTGGGTTCGTCAATACTTTTGACTTCTGATGGTTTTGTAACAGTGGTCCATTTTATGCTTTTTTCCCCATCCTAGACAGAGTTATCTGCCATTGACCACATAAGAACCACAAGAATGAAGTAATTCAGACTTCAAGGATGGTACCAGAAGATCTCAGAAATTTCTAGCTCTCAAATTAACTAGTGAATTATAACTCAACAGAAAACACATGGAATGTAGCCTTTGAATCACCTCTTTAAAAGCACTCTGTTCCCCTTGATGGGCAGAATCACAGCCTCTGGGACAGGAGTTCCCTATGCTTCTGTTTTGCTAGCAAAGCAATAAAACCTCTTTTTCCTTTTTCTCAAAACCATATCCTCATTATTGGATTGGCATTGAAGATAAAGACCAAGCTCTTGGTAACAGTTAGACTTAGGATTTTCAATTTCATGATGATACAAAAGTGATATACTATTGTTTGAAGTCGTGCCTCATGGGTCTCCTCCATGAGTTGGGGTCCTGAGAGACGAAAAGGGGTCTTCGGGGAAGATGAAGGGGGTCTCATAAGACGAGATTCTTGGGGTCCCGGGAGACGAAAGGGGTCTTCAGGGAACACGAAGTGGGGTCTCATGGGATGAGGTTAGGGGTGATGATCCGCAGAGTCACTCCACCCAGACTCCGGGGATAGGTAAGACTGCTCTGCTGGACTCCTTTAATCCAGGAAGTACAGAGGCTTATATAGGGTCCTCAGACCAATCACAGCCCCGAGGTTACAACCAATGAGGCACGCTCTGCTGGACATGCGTTTCATCACCATAGAATGGGAAAAGAGGGAAGGGAGGGGTTGAAGGTATGAGGAGTGCTCCTACAATATACATTCAGTAGAAACCACACTTGGAATTTTAAATACGCATCTTTTCCCAGGCTAGCACTATGTGGACTGATACGCTCTCTCTTGAAGCTGGGTAAAGGCAATAAGCAGTGGCTCCCAGTCATGATGTGATCACGAGGGTCCACAACCTCTACTCTACAGCAAATTGTATTGCCACCAGCTTTTTGGATATTGTGCTTTGTGTTTTGCATCCCATCATGTCTACAAAACGCTCATCTGTGTGTACATGAGATTCTCAACACTTTATTATAAAATAGGCTTTATGTCAGTAATTCTGCCCACTGTATGCTAAGGTAAGTGTTTTGAGCATGTTTAAGGCTGAGTGGGCTAAGTAATAATGTTCAACAAGCTGTTTATTAAATTCATTTTCAACTGACAATTTGCATACACTGGGTATATTACGACTTAACCATTCCAACAAAAGTTGAGGAGTATTTGTACTTTTTTTAAACTTCAGAAAAAATCTTCTTTGAGTATGGGAGAGGTAGACTGAGTTTGAGGGAAAACAATCATCTAAAGTTCAGCTATTATATCAACTTTAGTATCAGTGTAGTTGAGTTTAGATAAATTACATTTACTATTTTATTCTAAATGTGTGTAGTAAATTTATGAATGAAATTACTTTTCTGTTTTTAAAAATGTCAAGCAGAAGGATAGATCACACTTTCCATCAGGAAAATCACATTTTAAAAGAGAAGACTGCTATAAACATTGATGTGGCTACGTCACAATTCACAATAGCCAAACTGTGGAACCAACCTAGATGCCCTTCAATAGATGAATTGATAGAGAAACTGTGGTACATATACACAATGGAATATTACTCAGCAATAGAAGAGAATAAAATTATGACATTTTCAGGTAAGTGGATGGAGTTAGAAAATATCATGCTAAGCGAAGTAAGCCAATCCCAAAAAAAAACAAAGGTCAAATGTTTTCTCTGATAAGTGGACGCCAATCTGTAAGCGGGGAGGGCATGGGAAGAGAAGAAGAACTTTGGATTGGCCAAAGGGGAGAATGGGGAGGAGAGGGAGCACAGGGATAGGAAAGATGGTGGAATGAGATGGTCATCATTACCCTAGGTACATGTATGATTGCACGAATGGTGTGACTACATTATGTACAACCAGAGATGTGAAAAATTGTGCTCCATTTGTGTACAATGAATTAAAGAGCATTCTGCTGTCATGTATAACTGTTTAGAACAAATTTTAAAAAGAAAGAAGACTGGATGATTTTCAGTGGAATGAGAAGGGTGCAAACCCTTCTCACTAGAAACCTCACCCTCCCCATTAGAAACAAGAGCTTTGGGGGCTGGGATTGTAGCTCAGCAGTAGAGCGCTTGCCTCGCATGCGTGAGGGCCTGGGTTCGATCCTCAGCACCACATACAAAGCAATAAAAAATAAAGACATTGTGTTCATCTGCAAATAAAAAAAAAAAATCTTAAAAAAAAAAAAAAAAAGAAAGAAACAAGAGCTTTGAAAACCACTGATGTCTGTCTACCAAAGTATAGCCAAAAGTCAACTTTTAGATGAATGTAATGATTACTGTATCATTCACATGAAAATTATCTACTTCAAGTTAAAAGTTCTCCTTACATTCTCATTTACATTGTTATCTGTAAGATGATCAAATCATTCAATTTGGGATACTGTGCTAATAAGGCAAGGGCTTGGATCTCTTTTCTTAACCACAGGAAACTCCAAACCCTAGGCATCTCACAAAGGCACAATAGATGATGCAAATCCCCATCAATACTAGCAAATTGCTATGGTTTAAACATCTATGTCCCTCCAAATTCATACGGTGGAACATAATACCCAACATGACAGTAATGGAATCCCCCCAATTTCAGGTTCAGTTTATGTAGTTTGTTACCCTCAGTCAACTGTGATCCAAAAATATTAAATGGAAAACTCCAGAAATAATTCATAAGTTTTAAACTGCATGCAGTTCTGAGTAGTGTGATGAAATCATATGCCATTCAACTCAGGATGTGAATAATACCTTTGTCCAGCGCATCCACACTATATATACTATCCACTTATTAGTCAGTATTCATCTCAATTAGCTACTGTGATACCAGTATGTTATAATTAATAGTATTAATTTTTTAGTATTATTTATTTTGAATCTCTTTCATTATAGGTATGTATATATATAGGAAAAAGCATGGTATGTAGAGGGTTTAGTACTAGTCAAGGTTTTAGGCATCCACTGGTAGTCTTGGACATACCCCCAAAACAAAGGTGAAACTACTCTATTAAGAAAAGGTGGGGGGGGCTGGGGTTGTGGCGCAGTGGTAGCGTGCTCACCTAGCACGCGTGAGGCACTGGGTTCAATCCTCAGCACCACATAAAAATAAAGATATTCTGTTCACCTACAACTAAAAAATAAATATTAAAGAAAAGGTGGGGAGCTGGGCACGGTGGCTCAAACCTGTAATCTCAGCACTTAGGGAGGCTGAGAATGGAGAATCAATACCCAGTTAAGTAGAAAAGAAAAAGAAAAAGGTGGGGCCAATTGGGAAGTGATGAGGGATCTGCCCTAGTGCCTTATAAAAGGCTGAGGGGAGCATGCTAAAGCCCCTTTTACCCTTCCATCTTCTTTTGTTTGTTTTGTTTTTGGTACGTGGGATTGAACCTAGAGGGGCTTTACTATTGAGCTACATCCCCAACCTTTTTTAAGTCTTTATTTAGAGATAGTGTCTCCCTAATATTCGAGGCTGACCTTGAATTTGCAATCCTCCCTCCTTGGCCTCCAAAGTCACTGGAATTACCACCATGCCCAGCTGCCCTTTCACTGAGGCAGGAAATCTCAAGTTCAAGATCAGCCTGAGCAATTCAGCAAGACCAATTTGCTGGCAACTTACTAAGACCCTGTTTCAAAATAAAATATTTATAAAAGGACTGCAAGTGTAGCTAAGTGGTAAAACACCCCTGGGTCCAATTCCCAATACCAAAAAATAAGAATAAGAAGAATAAGAATAAATGTACCTACATACAATTGGGATTAGAGACCACGAAAAAGTGAAAGGAAGGAAAGAAACTGGCTATATGCTCAACAGATATATGTGTCTGAAGGGTTCTGGATGTACCATACAACAGACATATGACCTTGGACTAGTCTCTTAAATTAGGTGGCCCTGATCAGCTTCACATGCAAAGTCAGTAAATTGAATTAGACAAGTTCAACTTTTCCAATTCTAGAATTCAATACATATTCACAAATTCTTGATTGATTGACTCCACAGTAAAAGAAATAAGGCATGTAAAGCCCTTAACACAGTGGTTAGGATATAGTAAGCGTGTCATAAATGCTGGCAGCTGGTATTAAAATAAGGAGGTTTAGGTTTGCATGTGTTACACATAGCTTATATCCAAATTTCTCTGGTGAGACATTTTCTAAAAGGGAAAAAAAATAAACCACTTTAAAGCCCTATTTTAATCAGTATTATTAAATCAAAGGAGCCCAAAATGAAACAATGAATTATGGAGCTCTACATGAAAGGATATGAGCCTCTCAAAATCGACTGGCTTTGTTTTGTTTTAAATTAGACTTTCAGTGAACTCTTGGTGGCACTTGGGAAGAAATCATGAGTGCTATACTCATTGCTCAGCACACATTAACTGGAAATTGTGATATCAAAGTTGCAGCTGGAGAAGCAAAGATCAGCAAGACCCCGCCTTGAGTCTTGCTTTACTTTGTTTTTACCTGAATTAGGTTGTCCACACTTAGAATTCAGGGAGTTATTCATGAATAAGGATTTATAGCTCTTCTTAAAAACATAGAAGTGCTAACAATATCATGCCTGCATTCCCACTCAGCAATACCTAGCATATTTGAGCAGAATATCAGTTTCTACCACTACCTTAACCCCAACACCAGGTTGAGGATGGGTGCCATTCACCCTCAGCTCACTCATGCCTGGCTGGCTCGGCAGCTGTTTTCCCTTGCCCAGCCCCTGCACCTGCACCTATACATAATCAAGGAGCTCTCTTAGGAGCGGTGGGCTCCTGAGAGATACTATGCTGGAATCCCTACTCTAACAAATACTGACTGTCATTATCTTAAGCAAGTAATTCATCTCCCTGAGCCTCAGTTTCCCAACTGCAAAACTGAGGTATTATTAATACCATCTGCTTCACAGGGCTAGTGTAAAAGTGTTATTACCTGCTAAGTGCTTGGAGCTGAGCCTGATACACAGTAACTGCTCTATAAATATTAGATGTTACTACCTTCTGGCCCTAAAGGCTTAAGAGTTTCAAGTTTCCATCCCAGAGCTTTAATATTCTACAGTTATCTGCCAAATTATTTTATGATCAAAATGAAAATGGCATATGGTAAAAGCTATACAGATAAAACTTAAGGATAACTAGAGGCACCAGACACAAAGGGACAAATACACTGTTTGAGGCACATGGAATCAGAATATTCATACAGACAGAGGTTAGAGGGGGCTGGATAAAAAAGAATGGGGAGCTATTATTTAATGAGTACAGAATTTCTCTTTGGGAGGATGACAAAATTCTGGAGATGGAGGTTACGAAACAATGTGAATGTACTTGACATCACTAAATGACACACTTAAAAAGGATTAAAATGCAAATTTTATGTTATATATATCTTAGCACAATTTTTAAAAAAAGAATTACTCTAGCCTACTTTTAGTGATTTACTAAAAGTAAAATGTTAATGATCTTACCTAAGTAGAATAAATAAATTTTAAAAAATGTTAATGATCCTAAAGTCACTCTAAATCACCATAAATTCATGTTCTCAAAGGCCACATACTGTACATCCCATAATAGTTACAGAGAAAACAGTATTAAGTATTTTAGCAGCTGTGCTTCACAACAGTGGCCCTTCTTTTGGATCTAGAGGTCTCATGGAAATGGATCTGTGGCAAATAGAGTATGCGGCTGGCGAGATCAACTTTTAATGCCTGTCCACAGCAGTTGGGCCACTCTTCCTTCATTACAAATGTCCACACAGGCTCCTCACTCTCTCTCTTCTTTCAACAAATATACAAAATGGAGGCTTCCTGCCAAGCACCACTTAACTGGTTGCCTTTGAACTGTGGGATGCTGGGCAACCCTGATGAGATTCTGACCCACACCTATAATAGTATTCAAGAAGCCCATAAACACTAAGATAACCAGACTGCAAATCAACCTACACAAGAGAATGCCCTAAACTGTCCCAATCAGGGTCTTTATTTTTACATTTCACATGCTGCCACCTTCTAAGGCATTAATCTTTCACACACACATACACAGGCATGTAAAGTAAAAGCAAACTTAAAATTAATCTAAGAAACACACACAAAAAAAGGTATACCCAGTATGTATTCACAATCTTCCAGCTTGGATCCACTACAAATACCTGTTTCCTTACACTGACAGGAAGGGCTACCCCTTATGAGTTTATAATCTTTAGACAGACAGACTACACCTAGCTCCAAGAAGAAACTTCCCTAAACTTTGAGATCTCCTAAACTAGTGCTTCTTTTAGCACCAGTGTTTTTTAGCATTAAAGATTCTTTTAAATATAAATGAAAATTGAAATGATAGATACAGTATCTTTCAAATTCTCAATATTACATACTGAGTACTAACCCCAACTTAGGAAGGGAGAACTACCTGGCACCTTGATTACCACTGCAGCTTGACAGTTAAGACACCAAGTCCCCATGTGGCTGTATGTCCTATATAATAAACCCTCAAACACTGATCATTTTCCCCTGTGAGAGCACAAAAAAGTGTTCCAAAAAGACTAAAAGGGAAAAGATCATAGGTAAAGCTCACAATTTATCCTCTTAAAAACCAACGTGAACATCAAATGACAAGTATTTTTATACTCCAAGGATCAAATAGGGAAAAGATAAATGTTTTTAAAATTCACTGAGAAAAAGCCTTAAGCAAAACTGCTGCCATCTAAGAAGTAGCTCCCATGTATAAACCAGTCTGGAAGAAAGCTAAGAAATAGAGGAGGTAATTCCTGGACAAGAAAATTTGGGCTTCCTGTCAAAGCTGCATATAACCAAACAACAAATATGTATCAAATATTTATTAACCAAGGCTGGATCTCTCTGTTTCAGGTTGAATTATGCCCTTCTCCCTCCAAATTCATGTGGAAGTCCTAATGCCCAGGACCTCAGAATATGAACTTATTTAGAGAAAGCTATTTATATATACGGAGGTCATCAAGTTAAAAGAAGCTCATCAGGGTGAGGCCCAACCCCAGTGTGAATGGTGTCTTTATAAGAGACGGAAATTTGGACAAAGAAACAGGCAGGCATAGAGGGAAAGCACAAGAAGAATACAGCAACCTATAAGCCAAGGAAAGAGACTAGGACCAGACCCTTTCCTCTCAGGGCCTCAGAAAGATCAGCCTTGCCCATGCTTTGACCTTGGATATTTACTGTCTATAGCTCAGGGACAATAGCTTTCTATTGTGTGTTTTGCTGTTTGTTTTTGTTCTGGTACTGGGAATAGAGCCCAGAGGCACTCTACCATGAGCTACATCCCCAGCCCATTTTATATTTTTACTTTGAGACAGGGTCTCACTAAGTTGCTGCGGTTGGCCTTGAACATGCAATCCTCCTGCCTCAGCCTCCCACATCACTGGGATGACGGGTGTGTGCCAGGATGCATTGCAATAACTTTCTGTGGTTAAGGCATCCAGTTTACGACACTCTGTTACAGCAGCCCAAACTAATACAGTTGCTTACCAATTATGGTGGCCATACACAGAGCCAACACAACCCAGTGCACAGGTACCTCTCCTATCAACTGGATATAAAACAAGTCCATGCAAACATCCCACAAATCCACAAATAGCTATGCAGCCAATCAACACCATTTCAGGCACAGTAGGGTCCCAAGAGGAATCTCAAACTCTCACTGCCCTCTCCTACAAAGATCTTACTACCTAACTAGCATGGGAAACATACAGTCCAGTACTATAAATCATGTACAAGTATGTATAAGACAAAAATACCAAATTCTTTGTTTATCAATCAACAATAACAACAAAAAAGCTGAGCAAATTTAAGAACAGACTTTTTCCCAAGACCAATAATAGTATGTGATAAATACTCTTAAGGCCTGTGAAGTTTGGGTCTATCTGAATGCGTTATTCTCTGTCACCCTCTCAGGACACAGTTTTACTGCAGGAGTATGATGTAACTACCCTGCTTTGTCCACCAAAAAGAACACAATATGCCTTCAATATGTCAGCCTGTTTCATCTCCCTAAATACATAATTGATTTCCAACATTTTATGCTCCAGTTACTACCCAAAAGCAGACTGGGACAAGTTCATATTTCAATTGCCCCTTCCTTTAAAGTGTAAAAGGAGTGACCAGAACAATTAACCAACTATCTTCAGTCATTCTTGAGGACTCATTTGCTCAAAACTTTTTCCAATTTTTCTTATCATTCACATAGACACCCCTTGCGTATCAAAAAAGATATAAAATTTATATAACCTGGCTTAAAAAAAAAAAAGAGCTACATATATGATTTAAAACCACCAAGAGGAGGAGAAGAATTTGTCTTTATTTGGAACACTGACAGAGTAGCTACTTACATTCCCCATAGAAACAGAATTAGGACCAATGTCAAACAAAAATTAAAAGCTTAAAACTTCCCTTTAAAAAAAAAAAAAAACTAGAGCTATATATTTAGGTCATTTTATTTTTAACCACAGCCTCCTAAATGACCTGAATATCCCAACATCCATTCTAAGTGACAAGTTTTGTAATTCTTATGAATAATTTAGCTGGGCAAATTTGCTTTACTTGTTGTTGAATAAAAATGTTGCTTCAGAAATTGACAGGCCAGTTGCCCACAAAAAAATTTCAGTCTGAATATCTGCCATTCCTATTAGAAAAAAAATAGTGTATGATGGGAAAGAACTTTAAAATTGGATCTCTTGCATGGCAGAGACTTCATGGAAATGGGCAGCTTTTGTTTATGTGACGCCTTCCTATTCACCATCTCCCAAAAACACTATAAATATCAAGGTATTCTAAGGTTGCAAAGGCGTGTGTTTGAATTCAGGTTCAGAAAGACATTGCTAATGGCACACACATATACAGTGACTTTCTTAGAACACTGAGTAAGATATGCCAGAATATTCTGTTGAAATAGAAACCACAGCAGCATTGGCATTGGCAACAATAAGGTTAGGGAGTTTAGTGTTTTTTGTTTTTTGTTTTATTTTTTTTAGTTGTAGATGGACACAATCTTTATTTATTTATTTTTATATGGTGCTGAGGATCGAACCCAGTGCCTCATGCATGCAAGGCAAGCGCTCTACAACTGAGCCACAACCCCAGCCCCTAGTGGTGTTTTTTGTTTTTTTTTTTTTTTTTAATCCATCCTCACTTCTACAAAAGCTGGTATCTCAGGGAGAAGAAAACAATTTATCCAGAATGATGCTGGTTTGGGGAATTAAAAGAGCATTTACTATGGGGGCCCAGGGTCTGCCTGGTTCCTGTTCCTTTTAAGAGAATATCACTCCTCTGAGCTTACTCTCTGGGCTTCTCCTAGCCTCTCACTCTCTCCTTCCTTGAAGTCCTGTGACTAAATCCACAAAGCTTAGAAACAGAAACTGGAGGTGGGGGCTCAGGCCTTCCCTCCTTCTTTTTCTTTTTTTTTTTTTTTTAAATATTTATTTTTTAGTTGTAGGTGGACACAATAGCTTTATTTTATTTTTATGTGGTGCTGAGGATCGAACCCAGTGCCTCCCGCGTGCTAGGCGAGCACGCTACCACTGCGCCACAACCCCAGCCCCCCTCCTTCTTTTTCTTGGGTGCCAAGCTCCCTCCAGAAGCACACGTTGGCTATATGTGAGTGCCTCCAGAGAGGGAAGCCCAGACAGTACAACACTGCCAGTGGGCAGGCAGGCAAGTCTGTATTAGGAAGCTACTGCTGACCCTTGCTGTGGTTTGAATATGTCCTGCAAAATTCCACACCTTGGAATGTTAATCCCCAAATTCTCCAGTTAATGCAATTTGAAAGAGATATCTTTGGGAAGTAACTGGTTAGATGAGGTCATAGGGGGTAGAGCCCCCGTGACAGTATTAGAGGCTTTATACAAAGAGGAAGATATACCTGAGTCAGCATGCTTGCTCTCTCTCGCCATGTGATGCCCTCTGCCATATAATAAAGTAGCGCAAAAGCCCTCATCAGGTCCCAAGCAGATGCCAGTACCACACTCTTCACTCACCAGCCTCCAAAACCATAAGCCAAATAAACTTTTCTTTATAAGTTAAATGATCTTGAGTTTTGTTGTTATAACAGAAAACAAACGAAGACAACACATATTGAAATCATTTTTACAAATTTTTAAGTCATATTCTCCAATTTTAGTTCTATATGTTTAAAGAAAGTGCAATTTGAATTCTTTATGTCTTCTTTCCACTCATCTCCCAGAACAGGTTCAAAACTAGGAAAACTGAAATAGCATTCATTTTCTCCACCTTAAATCCCAATAATCAAAAAAATGAATGTTTCATTTTCAAGACACAGAATTTGAGATCTTGCTATCTTTAGTAAATTTATTTTACTTATAAGTCATCTGTGAGAAAATAAAAAGAAATAGAGAAAACAAAACTATTCTAATTCCCAAAACACTGACTTATTTCATTTTATTCAAAACTTAGGGAATCACTGTTACAATTATTATGACCATTTCCCAGTGTAGCCCCACTCAGCCACTTATTTAGCAGCAGCTAAGTGAATTGCAGCTTACCCTCACTTGTAAAATGGGAACAGTGATGTTCCTGCCTAGTGGGTGTGATTTTAGAACAAATGATATAATGAAGGATTAAAGGGACTACTGCACAAAAAGCACCTGCAATGACATAGCAGGGCAGGGTTTAATAAATATCCCCACCCATCTTTATCTGTTCAGAATGTACACGTTCATTTAGAACCAGCAGGGGCTTTTAGAGATTATTCCAGTAAGCCTTTCTTTCATTTTTAGTGAGGTATTTGAGAGTCAATGTGAAAAATATCTTCCAAATGTCACTCAGAAAAAATTTTAAAGCTCTTCATTCATTTCTATAAGCATGTAGTTCTGACTGTTGTCTCCTTCCCACATCCTTGAAATAGGATTTGGCAGATTATAATCTGTAAACTAGAATCATGTGTTGGTATTAGATCCTTCTTTACTATACAGACAATGGTGAGGCAGGCCCCTGCTGGGCACTCCCAGGGCCTCCCATTCAAAGGATGAGAAGGGCAACTCTCCCATGAGCAGTGGCTCTGGGATCAGCAACACTGGTCCTTGATCTTGTCAGTGAGGCCACTTCTCTCAAGGATACCCAGCAACCCCATATCCTTATTTGATCATTTTCTATCTTGGTCACTTTTAAGATTTGCCAATTACTGTTTCATAATTTCTCAGTTTTGCCCCACTTATGCCACACACAGATCGATCATTTAAGTTACAAAAGTGACTAAGTCTTGGGGCTGGGTTGTGGCTCAGTGGTAGAGCGCTTGCCTCGCATGCGTGAGGCCCTGGGTTCGAGCCTCAGCACCACATACAAAGCAATAAAATAAAGACATTGTGTCCATCTACAACTAAGAAAAAATTTAAAAAAAAAAAAGTGACTACATCTTTTTCCTGTAAAATTAGGGATAGGAATACTTATTACCAGTGTTCTCTGAATGGCATTATCCCTATCATTTAAGAAAATTTCTCCAAAGCTGAATATTGCCAAAGACTAGGTCTCTAAATAACCCATTGTTCAAGAAGTTCCTGAAGTACTGGGAAGGCACCCACCAATGGTCCACATTTGCCATTTCCTTAGGTTCTTTAATTTCTGGTCCACCTACTTCCAGAAGAGGTTCTTTTCTTGATTGAAAAATGCTTCTGCTAAAAATACTCCAACAGTACTTACATGTTTTATTTGTGAATAGTCCATAAAATACTATCAGTGTTGAAATGCCAAATTCCACCTTCTTTCCAGCTCTAAGAATACTGTTTTAAACACTTTTTTAAAATATTTTTTTAGTTGTAGATGGACACAATATCTGTATTTTATTTATTTTTATGTGGTTCTGAGGATCGAACCCAGTGCCTCACGCACCACTGAGCCACAATCCCAGCCCTTAAACACTTTTAAGTGAAAATGAAAGTGGCCAATCTATCATTCATTTCTCCAGCCTTCTTGTTGTTCTTCAGCAAAAATTTGAATTCTAAATCTGTCTGAAATCATTAACTTATTTCAGTAGTTAACGCAGTCCCCAAGATCGACAGCAAACTATGGACAATAAGCCGACTGCAGTCATCATCCCATAGGAATCCTCACTCATTACAACTTGGTCAAAGGTGGTTTACTGATATGGCAAAGCTGATGGATTCTGCCCTGGAGTTCTGCTACAGGACTCTCCCCAGGTGAGCAGACTATAGTTTATTTTGATAGGCAATTTGAGGGGCAACTTAAGACTAATTTATCAGCAAATTTCCCACAATAAAGAGAGCAAGCACCCTACTCCTGCCTTTCCAGAGTTCTCAGCTAGTCTCCACCCTTCCCTCATCATATTCTATGTCCACTCACAACTCCCCAAGGCTAAGTCAAGTTTCATCTCTGGTCTACTTTCTCACTTTCAAATAGTTAGCTTGGCTTTCTTACCACTCCACTTGAATGTATTCCTTTCGAATAATTGAAATACCTTTCAAATTTAAAAGCATTTTTACATATCTTATGTATGAACTATACCTTCCCCTACACCACAGGGTCCAACATTATCAGTTATGAGGAAGTGATCTGACAGTGCTAATGGGGACATGTTAATCCTTCAGAGTTTGATTCGTGATACCTCACCAGTACTTTTAGACAGATGGCCAGGGAGAGCTTTCTGGTTTACTCCCCAGTCATCCTACACTCAATCTGCTTGACAGTTTACCTCTGTCAATTTCTCATCCACATACCATTTCAAAAGCTAGCAAACCCTCCTTGTAAAAATGTTGTGTGCTTCCTGCTCTGGATTACTATCTTTCTAAACCAGATTTCTCCAAAGTAAAGAGAGGAAGGTAATCTCCAAGGGTAAGGAAATATGAAAATTTCTGATCATATTTACGTATCTCATTCTTTCATTTATATTTTTGTGTATCTTACAATACAAACAGCTTATTACTAAACAAAGATGTGATTGTAATTCATAAATATACAAATGTTCCAAGTGTGAACAAAACTTTTTACTGATAGAATTGCAATGTCTAAAATGTTTAAGGAAGGTCTAGGGAAATAGCTCAGTGGTAGAGACTTGCCTAGCATGTACAAGGCCCTGCGTTCAAAAAAAAAAAAATTTTAGTTTAAAGACTACTGGGCTAGCCAGTCATGGTGGCCCATACCTATAGCCCCAGCTACTCAGGAAGCTGAGGCAGGAAAATCACTTAAACCCAGGAGTTTGAGGTCAACCTGGGGCAACCAAAATAGCAAAAGAAAACTAACACTTTTCCTAATTTTCTTAGTGCTCCATGGACAATTCCAAGTAAAATGCTGTATGCTAGTTTTTGGGTCATAGCTGTTTTGTTTCACATAGTGTTTAGGTGATAATAATATTCTTATTCCAAAGTCAGACCTCACTCTGGTCTTTCCTATCATATACTAAATTATGTTTGTTATTCAGGTCTACTCTTTTTAAAATTTATTTTTATTGGTTATTTTTAGTTACACACAGCAGTAGAATGTATTTTGACATATTATACATACATGGAGTATAACCTCCCATTCTCATGGGTTGTACATTCAGGTCTACTCTTAAAAACATCTCCATTGTTAAAAAATATTTTTGTCTTTGCTTCAAAATTAAAGTAAGCAATCAAATATCCTTCAAAAAATAAATGCCACAAGACAAATTTTTCAAACACATATAGCACTTACAAAGTATAGACATCATTCTTTCTTTCTTAATCTTTATAACATTATATCTTTAAATATAAAATTATATATTTTTAATAAAATTCAAAAATAGTATTTATCAATAGATGAAAAATTTTACTTTTGTAAAACTGAGACTCTTCTAAAATTGTGGTCAATATTATTTTCAATTAAAAGGTCAGTTAGGCAAACACTCTCTTTGACTTCCACCTTCCACAGTTGTTAACTGTGTGGCCTTGGAGAGCAATATCACCTCTCTGTGCTTTGGAGATCCTTATCTATAGTAAGTTCATTCAATGGAGTGCCTACTTTGTGGCAGGCACCATTTTTTGTTGAGGGATATAGCGGAGAAGACAAAATCCTTTATTTAAGCAGCCCAGTAGGCAATTCCACAAAGTCAGGGAAAACAGCCAGTTATTAAAATGTTAGCCATTATTTTTTCCCAAGACAAACACCACTTTAGTTATCATTACCTCAGTCCTATTTTAAAGACAAACTTCACCTCATCCCTAAATGTCTCTTAGCTGGTGAAAAGGGCAGGAAAGCATTAAAAGATTGGTGAGAATGTGGCACCAGCAAACACCCTCTGCTTTCCCCTTCTGTAAAGCCCTAGGGATCTGGCCAGCTTCTCGGGGTAGAACAGCACTGCCAGGAAGAAGGTTCTACAGAGGACTTTGGATGGTAGCATCTCACCAGGCTCTGAATGCTCCCAGCACTTTTCCATGATGCTGATGAAGGTCTATTTACACCTGGAGGTTATAGCTGATGACTGTGGAGCGTCTGACAGCTGCAAAATTCAACTGCAGTGCAACTTAATCCCTAATGATGCTGTTTCCAGGCTGCCCTTCCAGAACTTGCCATGAGACATCTTTTTACTTATTCAAAATTATTACATAATCACAGACCTCACTCTCCACGGTCACCACAGAAAAGCACGGCTCAGAAAGCCTGCCTTTCAGCATAGAATTTAAACCACCAGCAGGAGAAGAAAAGAATCCTGCTGAATCCAAAGTAAACCAAGAAGTAGAATGATAACAGGAACTCTCAAGAGAGTACTTCCCTTATAAACAGCTTAGGTCGCCTCACAAACACCTCACCAAACGTATCTGAGACAGGCCCACATCTCCACCAGCAGGGAAACAAATACCACAGGCCACCATGAAAGACTGGACATCCCTTAGGAATTTTATGTCACAACCTCAAAAATCTTCACAAGGACCAGGAACAATCCAATTCCTAATATCTTTATTTCATACCATCCTGCTAAAAAGAAAGAACCTACGGCAAAATGTCTGCAGTTTGCTGACCTGTTTACAAAGCCAGGTAGTTGGCCTTGGGTATTTTCTCTCAACATTAGAAAAATAGTCAGTACTCCCCACTGTCTTCTCCCCATATGGATGCACTTCGATTCAGCATCAGGTTGCTGACTTCAGACCTGATGGGCAGGTCAGATGGGCAGGAAGGAGGGAAGCTCAGGAGAAGAGGAGAAAGGCAGAACAAGCTCCTGTCTCCACACAGTCCACACTTCCAACACCCCCACATGCCACAGGTCCCAAATGCCCCAACACTGGGCCCTCATGCTTCCCTGTAACCTCCAGCCCTCTCTGGACTTTCCGCCAGTTCCATTACAGCACATTCCCTGTCCCAACACTGGAGGACAATGCCCTCCATAGGACTTCCAATCCCAACCTTGTCTCCTCATCCAGCATTTCCCTAGTCCAGGTTCTTCTTGCAACAATTTTTTCCCTCCTCTTCCCTCCCCCACAGCCTCTGGAACCTTTTTTCTATTTTTCAATTCCTTTTGGGTTACAGAGAGGGGCTCTGGTGTCAGGAGGAACTGGGAGAACCCAGCCTCCACCTTCTTCTGGATGTCTGACCTTGGACAACTTGCCTAATCTCTCTAAACCTGAGATTCCTCATCTGTACAACAGGGTTTACATCATCTCTAAAAGTAAGGATTAAATGAAAATACACATAAAGCACTTAGTAAAATCCCTAGCATACATTCAAATATTTAATAAGTACCCATTTTGTACCAGGAATAGGTTTTGGTGATTATCATTCCCTCCCTCCTCCATCTCTTATTTTTCTTATTGAGGTAAAACAGACATAACAAAATTTATTGTTTTAACCATGATTTGAGTATATGTCTAGCTCAGAGGCACAAGAACACTCACACTATCCTACAACCATCACCATCAACCCAGAGACCACGTTCACCTTTTCCCACTGAAACTCTGCACCCACTGAACACCAGCTCCCTCTTCTCTGCTTTTTGACACTCTCTACCTGGAAGAGCTAGTTCAAGTGCAGCTCTGGGCAGTCAGTCTTCTCCAGGCTGTTTTTCTTAACACAGCTATAAAAAACTTCTCCTCGTTGGGGCTCTCACTGCTCACAATCATACCACCCTCTCCTCCAGGTCTTCAATGACACCTACCTATTTCTGGTAACTTCTCATTCACTGGGAATAAATGAGCAGTCCTTTGTTCATAAGTTTCACTTCCACCCTTTCTCCTGATAGATGTTTTGCCCAGTAGTCAGCTCCTAAAGGAACAAGAACACAGAGAACCACCTGGATTAGATCCCAATTCTATCTTTTATTAGCTATGTGACCTGGAACAATTTCTTCCCCTTTCTGGGCCTGGCTTGTCTTACCTATAAGTGGGGATAATGTCAGTATCTATTTGTGAGGGTGAGTGGACAGTTTATAGCACTTAAAGCAGAGAGCACAGGGTCAATAAGTGAGGGCAGATCTTACCACTACTGGAGCCCCAGGCTCCAATCGGAGGCTCTTGAATCTAACCTGTCATTCCCAGAGCCACACCTCATAGCGGCATCATTCAATGCTCATGCTTGCTGACCATGACCTCCTATCCTTCCAGCCCCTCATACTCCTTCTCTCCCAAGGTCCTTAGTCTTTGGTGGCCCTTCAGTGTGTCCCCTTCTTGATTCCCCAATCTCCATGGACCCCATTACTAATCATCTGACTCACCCCCATCCCTTGCCAGCATCCTTGATTCTGCAGCTCTCTGCTGTGGTCACACCTAGCACCAGGATTCAGCTTCTTCCCATTTACACTCCAAACCCAAAGACCACAGAGAGACCATCATATCATCACACTGATACCACTGCACTAGAATTCTTGAACTAGAAAGGCCTTCAATAGCCTAATAAAAAGCCGCTTCCATGCCCTTCAACAACAGTTCTCAAGCTTTTATCCTTCTCAATCCTGCTCTAGCAAATGCCCTTCCTTCCCACTTCACCCCGAAAACCAAGGCAGCAGGCTTGATACTCTAGCACCCCAGCTTCCTGCCCTGTTCCTCACCTACTCACCCACAGGCTCCTCCCCTTTCCTTTTCACTTGGACTCCAAGAGACCTTCCTACTGCACTCCTGCTTCCAGCCACACTTACCCAGGCAGACACTACGAACTTCAGCTAATCCCTATGGCACCTGGCCATGTTCATAAAAAGCTGGGCAAAAATCACCTCCTCCTGGAAGCCAGACTGTCCTGCCTCTCAAGCCCTCCCCACAGTTCCATAAACTCCCTTTACTCTTTTCTCTGACTGTGTCTCCCCATCTGAGAACAGAAGCTACCAATTCACTGTAAATCTTCACTGTGCACACTGGTGTACCAATAACTGTTGAATAAATAAATCCATGAGTACAATGGACCCTGATTTCTGCTCTGAAAAGTTTTCATTAACACGTTTTACTGGGCTAGTCATGGAGGCTGAGGCAGGAGAATCACAAATTTGAGGCCAGCCTCAGTAATTCAGCAAGACTCTATCTCACAATAAAAAAGAAAAAGGACTGAGGATGTAACTCAGTGGTAAAGCTCCCTGTGTTTAATCCCTAATACTCTCCCCCCAAAAATTGGTTTTATTAAAAATGTCAATTAAGCTGGTTGCATGGGCACCTGCCTATAATCCCAGCTATTTGGGAGGCTGAAGCAGGAGGATCACAAGTTGGAGACCAGCCTGGACAATTTAAATGAGACTCTGTCTCATAATAAAAAATACAAAGGGCCGGATGTAGTTCAGGGTAAAGCACTTATCATGGTCTCAATATTGGGTATCCTCCAAAAACTCATATGTGAAATAATACAAGAAAGTTTAGGGGTAAACAATTAGGTTATAAAAGCCTTAACCTAATCAGTGCATTAATCCACTTATGGGGATTAATGGGG
>PVHX01001686.1:185033-195894 GCA_004024805.1 Geosciurus inauris
AAAGCGGATTAAAACAGTGGCCCTGGGTTTAATAATCAGTACCAAAAAAAAAAAAAAAGTCAACTAAGATCCATAATGTACCACTTACACATAATGCCATATATTTTTTTCCTCTGATCTAGACTGAGAAACATCCCCTGCCCTTGTCTTTCCAGAACAACTATTCCTTTGATGAAAGAAAAAAACAGAAACAAAAACACTATTTCCTCAACAAAAACAGAAAACCCAAAATAGCAAGATGATTTATAAAAATCACGAGCTGCCACTGGCTACGGTAGGTATAAATGCAGTTATCAGACCCTAAGAGGAGAAAGGGAAGTTTACTTTGGATGGCTATTTGGGGGAGGCAACAATATTCACGTGCTAAGCAAGACAGTTGACCAAAATAAATTAAATCTCGGGTCTATTTATAAGGCAAGGGAGGAAGAGGAAGCAGGTAACTCCAATGGAAATTTCCCTCCTTTGTCTAGTTTTAGTTCTGGTATGGCTACCATGCTAATTTCTCCATATGACAATTTAATTTATAGGAAGTGATTTCCAAGGGCCCAGAATGCTGCAGATGGCACCTCAGGGGCCCATCTGTTTAAGGATGAAAGCTTAGTGCACACCATTACATCACTCTGACCTTTCTCAGCAACTTCCTATCTGACAAAATCGAGATGTTTGCTCCGTCAACAAGATATTTGTGTTTGTCCAGCCTCAGGCTTTGGTTCCTGATTAGCTTTAAAATCATTATGCACCCAAACTGAATAGTGCTACTGTTAGCAGCTGGAAGGTCCTCCTCTGGGCACAGCCCCAGCTCTGTGGCCTTCAGGGAGTGACTGCTGCCCTTTCCACATAACTGCACACTCCCTTAATAGATGTGCTGTTCAGTCCTCCTACCCCTTCCAGAGCTAAAGTCCCTTCCCTTTGCATTCTACCTATTTTCTCAGGGGACCTCAGGCAAGGGAAGAATGAAGTGGTGAGGTCGGCATTAGGCTCCCTCCAGAAAAATGTTCAAGCACTTCCCATTCTAACATCAGCATTATCAGTTCATTTCTGTCCCAAACCAGTCTTCCCAGCATACTCAGTGCTGCCCATACTACAGGAAAACAGTTATTTCCTGGATGCTCAAAGAACCCACAATATCTCAATACCCACACATATAGATCCATGTCTATCAAGCATGCTTACCTGCCCACACATCTGCGATGACCTTGGAAAGTACCTATATGATTTCACCATCCTGACACTGAACAAGGCACACACACACACCATCTGTGAAACACCCGGTAGGTGCTGGACAACAACCCCGAAGAGAATGTAGAAATAACTTTTTGAACAGATTTTGTCTTTTTTTTGTTGGGGGAGGGTCCACATACTGATGTGTGCAACTTACCTTGACACTATGTTTAAAGTAAGATGGGGCTGATGGGTAGATATGCACTAAAACAAAGATGGCAATATCTTAATTGTAGACTCTAGAGGGTGGGCATGTGAAAGTTCACTGTCCATTTCTTTCAACTTTTGTGTTTGAATGTTTTCATAATAAAACATTGCAGGGTGGCGATATTTTTGGTGCCTTTAAAAAAAAAGAAACTGAGCTGGGCACAGTGGTGCACACCTGTAATCCCAGCACTTTGGGAGGCTAAGACAAGAGAATCATGAGTCCAAAGCCCTCCTCAGCAATGGTGAGGCAATAAGCAACTCAGTGAGACCCTGTCTCTACACAAAACACAAAATAGGGCTGAGGATGTGGCTCAGTGGTCGAGTGCTCCTGAGTTCGATCCCCGGTACCCAAAAAACAAAAACAAACTCCAGGCTTCATTTCAGTTTCACTGATTTTCTACTAATGTCCTTTTTCTGTTCCAGAATCCAAATCAAGGATCAACTTTGTAAGTAATTGTCATGTCTCCTTCTCCAACCTGTTACAGTTTCTTGGTCTTCCCTTATTTTTCGTGACCTCGACAGTCTTGAGGAGTGCTGATCTAGTATTTTGTAGAATGTCCCTCAATGGGGACACGTGGGGACTTGTCTGGGGTTTTTCCAACAGTTAAGGGTGAGGTTACAGGCTTGAGGGGAAACCTCAAGAGGTAAAGCATCCTTTTCATATCATGCTAATAGTATATGCTACCAACATGGTATGTGGCTGGTCAAGGAAATTGATTGCTTGGTTAAGGTAGGGTTTGTCATGTTTCTCTACAGTAAATTTACTCTTTCCTCCCTTTCCATTCTCTTTCCTTTAGAAGTGAGTCATGAAATTGAGCCCACACTCAAGGAGGGAAGGGAAAGTACCCACGTAAATTATCTGAAATTCCAAATCTCCTGTCCTAGTGTAAATGTACACATTTATGAATTATACTATGGATTCCAATGCAGTACCACACTATTTTGTTGCTCAAATTAGTCCAGCTTTGGCTTTTATGAGTTTCTTGAGGTTGGCTCCTGTATCCTTTTGAACTGCCCACACCCTTTGTTTTTCAAGTACTTCCTTGTTTTCTGGCACTGCAAGATGCTCCAGATCTGTAATTATGCATTTCTCCAAGGAATCCTGGATACTGTTATTGAAGAATGGTACTCAGGAACCAAATGTGTGTGTGCTTGTTACTACTGGGCTGTCACTTCTGTCCTTCTCAGTGGACAGATCTAGAAAACACCTGTGTATATACCAACCCACACGGGCACACTTATCTGTATTTATTTCTGCATCCATGTTAAACTAAATCTAAGTTCCTACTGATATTGCTAACTCTAATTCCCTATCAAAAGGTTCCTTCCAGCCTTCTCCCCTTGCTTACTGTGACTCCCCTCTCATCGTCTTAACTATCTGTTTCACCCCCGTATATGTATAGAGAGAGAGCAGTTTCAGAACTGTTAACATATGCCCCATGAGAAACTTTACCAACTACAGTATAGGGTATATACTGTACAGTTTCTGTCATCTCTAAGCTTAGCCAAACCATCATTTTCCAAAGTTAACAAGGTCCATGCCTGGTGGTCTGACTTTCTTTTCGGGGCTATGTCCTACAGTTGTAGGTAGATTCTGTTGTCACACTCATATCTCAAAAGACACACACACACATACTTTTTCTCTCTCACCCACACACACAGGGACAAATAGCTACTGGCTGGTGTCTTTTTAATTTGAATACACTGAAGTTTTTTAGTATCTAACTTATCTAAACATTTATTTATATATCCTACACCACTTCCTATTGGTATACAAATTCTGCTTTATGCTTAGTACAATAATACTTGTGTCTGAGTGTGCCCCATGACATTTAGATGGGTTCTAGACCACAGTGATTGCTAAAATACTAAACAGGTCCTGCAAATTTATTTGAAAAACCACTATATTAAGTTAACACAGCCTAATTGATGGAAGTTGTTCAATAAAACTGGAAGGACAATGTTCTTTTCAGTATCATTTAAAATTCAGGAACAAGTAAATAGCTGGAAAATTATGTTATATCTATCAAGCTGAAAATGAATTATACACAATCATTAGAAATTATCTGAAGAATCCATATTTATGAGATAATGCACGTTATGTGTGCAAAAATATCAAGCTCTATAACAAAAAGTATGGCATGTTATTTAATGTGTCTGTGAAAAGAAAACCACTGAAGGAAGGACATATACCAAGTTATTTTTAAGTCCTTTTTTTTAAAATATTTTCTTAGTTGTAGATGGACACAATATCTTTATTTATTTATTTATATGTGGTGCTGAGGATCAGACCCAGTGACTCACGCATGTGAGGCAAGCACTCTACTACTGAGCTACAGCCCCAGCCCCCTTTAAGTTCCTTTTTCCCCCTCCCTTTTATTTATTTATTTTATTTTTTTGGTACTGGGGATTGAACTCAGGGGTACTCGACCACTGAGCCACATCCCCAGTCCTATTTTGTGTTTTATGTAGAGACAGGGTCTCACTGAGTTGCTTAGCACCTCGCCATTGCTGAGGCTGGCTTTGAACTCGTGATTCTCCTGTCTCAGCCTCCCTAAGTGCTGGGATTACAGGCTTGAGCCACCGTGCTCAGCTTCCCCCTCCCTTTAAATAAAATTAAACAAGAGAAGACTGCTGAGTGGGAAACCTTATAGAGGATTCTTCCAAAACACAGTATGTCAGTCCTGATGAAGAGGAAAACTGGAATTAGCAGCTCTGCACAGCAACCAGAGTAGGCCAGGTAGGAAAGCCTCAGACCAGAGGGCAAAACCTGTGGACACAAGCCCTCAAGCCCACTGTCACCCGAGGACCCTCCCCTAGGCAAGAGGGAACTGGATAGTGCTAACTTCTATTTCAAACAGGCAGAAAGAAGAGAGTAGAACTGGGAGCTGCCTGGGAAGCTGTCTGAAGAAATGTGGGTTTTATAGGTTAGGAAAGATTTTTATGGGGTAGGAGGAGGGAGCAAAGTTAAATGGAAACAGGTATTAATAAGAATGCTCCCCCAACTAGAAGAGTTCTCTTTCTCCAACTCTATGAAAACAAGATGTTAAAGCCTGAGTGGACAAGGAGCCTCAGTTTAAAGTTTCTAAGCATCCCTCCCACCCTCCCTCACAATCCATCCTCTGAAAATGTACTGTGGGAAAGGGAGGATTACCTGGGGATCTGCTTAGCCTCCAGCAGGCTTGATAACAGATCAAGTGGCTGATGTCAGGAGCTCAGCTCTGCATTTTCAAAGATGAACATTTTTACATTGAAATTGACACTCCACCCCTACAAAAAGTGCTCTGTAATACAGACTAACACAAGCACACAGTAACCATCCATTATGCTGTAAAGCTCTCTCTATGTAATAATTTCCAATACACATCAGAGCCACTAGCCAGCCACCTCCAAAACCAGCTCACACAGATCATACACCATTTGAGTACAGAGAGAGCTGCAGGCCAGTCTTGTACAAACCACCTGGCAACGCACCCAGGAAGTCTCACTACTATGGTCAGGGCTGGGGAAAAACTAGTATGTGCTGAACACTTAGACGAGGCCGCAGTATCTCACACGTGACATCACCCTCAAATCCTCACAACCAGTTTGGAAATGGCAAAATTTAAACTCTCACCAGCTATGTCCAGCAGCAACGCTGTCATCTTTCCACTGACAGTGGCTTTATGTGTTTCAACAAACTCAAAAGCAGGCTGAAACATACCTCAGGTACCACGGATTAAAAACAGAAATCTCACTGATTCCCTCAAGTAGGAATTATTTTTCAAAATAATTTATGCATGATGCCCAGATTTCAACTTTAAAACCTGAAACATATTCTCAAGTCCCAACACAGTAAAGATAACCACTTACAAGTTAGCAAAATATCATATATAAATAAATTTATACCTATAAATAGATTATAAAGTTAAATTTAAGAAGAAAATTGCAAATTTAAAATATAACTTTTTTGGGGGGGAGTACCAGGGATTGAACTCAGGGGCACTCGACCACTGAGCCACATCCCCAGCCCTATTTTGTGTATTATGTAGAGACAGGGTCTCACTGAGTTGCTTAGCACCTCGCCATTGCTGAGGCTGGCTTTGAACTCGCAATTCTCCTGTCTCAGCCTCCCAAAGTGCTGGGATTACAGGCATGCACCACCATGCCTGGCTTAACTTTTTTATAATGAAGACCTCAAACTGAAAACAGACTTCTAAACTGATCTGTTTCCTTCTCAAAGAGGACTATCCTAGTTTGTATTCTAACATGTATCACTCCTTTACTGTCCCTTTTCCCCACCTTTCCCCATTCCCACCCAAAGATATTCTGCTTCTACAATTAACTGCAAACAATTCTACTCTGTGATCTGTAAACCATAAAATAAAAAAGGTTAGGGCGCAGTGATAGTTTATAATCTCTTCTGTCCAGAGTTAGAAATCCCTTTGTAAAGTTAAAATTAGATATTATAGTGTACTAGAGATACTCTTCCCAAACCACTCCAAAGGTTTTTCATTTAGAGTGGTTAAATATTTAGACACTCTTTAAATGACAGAGTGAAACTGTTATGGGGGTCGGGATACAAAACCCCAAAATATGACTGTAGGAGACCAGAAAAAGCTACTCCAAAACATACTTCTTGGGCATATTCTTAGCTGTTCATTCTGAGAAGTTGTCCTTCTATAAAAGAATGTGCACCTATCAAGGAAACATAAATTAGTAAATTATCTGGATCGTGAAGAGGGCTGCTCCAGACAACTTTTATTACCTTTAGAGACTTTATCTGCATAACAAGATAATCTCTTTTCACCATGTATGTCCTCCTTTTACCTTCTTCTCATCATTTGTCTTCAATGATCTGACTCTTGTTAGAGTCTCATATTTTGTGGGACTCCCATGCATGCATAATTAAATATGGTTTCCCCTAATAATTTGTTTTAATTCAGAGCCCACCCAAAGAACCTAGGAGGGTACAGGAAAGCTACTTCCCCTTCCTCCACACACACTGGCAAAGCTCAGCAGTTATTCACACAGTGAGTACTCACATGCTGTTTGTGATGGGGTAAAAGCAATTCATGACAAAAAGTAAAGCCTTAAAAAAATTAAAATTAAAAATTAAAAAAAAGTAATGCCTTCTCTTCAGACAAACCACAAGAGGGCTTTTGAAATTAACATAAAAATTTTAATGAGAAAATGAAAAGAGTTGAAACTCGGGAAAAAGAGAAAGGGAATATACTTGTTTATTTTTTAACATTGAGGAAAATATTTTGTTTTTTCAAATGTGGATTATATTAGTACAATCACTATGGAAATCAGAATGCAAGTCCTTTAAAAGATCATGTATGGAACTGCTATATGACACAGTTATACCACTATGCGGTATTTATCCTAAAGAATCAAAGTCATCAGAGTTGGGGATAAAACTCAGAGGTAGAGTACTTGCCTATAATGCATGAAGCTCCAAGTTCAATCCCCAGAATCAAAAAGAAAAAATATTAAATCCATCCTATTACAGTGATACATGCATATCATGTTTTTTAAAAATTGTTTTAGTTGTTGATTGACCTTTATTTATTATGTATATGTGGTGCTGAGGATCGAACCCAGTGCCTCCCATATGTGAGGAAAGCGCTCTACCACTGAGCCACAATCCCAGCCCGCATATCATGTTTATATGCAGCACAATTCACGACAGCCAAACTATGGAACCAGCCTACATGTTCATCAATGAATGCATGGATACAGAAAAGATGGTATGTGTGTATGTATATGTGTATGTGTGTCTGTGTGTGTATGTATGTGTGTATATATACACACAGAGATATATGTACAATAGAGTTTTATTAGCAATAAAGAAAAATGAACTCATGTCATTTGCAGGAAAATGGATGGAACTTGAAAACATATTAAGCAAAATAAACCAAATTCAGTCAAGAGTCACGTTTTTCCTCATATGTGGCAGCTAGAGAAGACAAAGAGGGGAAAAGGTGTGTATGGGAGGGGGTGGAATCTTAGGAAAATAGAAGGGATATCAGCAGAGGAAAGGGATCAGAGGGAAGAAGGAGAGGAGAGAAAGGCGAAATACTCAAGAATGATACTGACCATATTACATTGTTATATGGGGTACAAGTATGAATATGTAACAATCAATCCCACCAATATAACTACAATGCACCAATAAAAAATGTGGATTATAAAATATACAAATAATGAAAATGACATAAGGGTAGTTTCTTAAAAACTATTCAATCTTATCACACAAAGACCTTTCCAACTTTCTCTAGGTACATATATCCATTTTAAATGGCCTAGCTTAGATCCTGTGCATATAGTAAATGTGTCAAATAGATATATAATATATACTGTGACAAAGAAAGCATACATGTGATTATACCATATGGCAATCCCCCTCATCCACTGAGAACATGTTCCAAGACCTCAAGTGGATGCCCGAAACCTCAGACAGTGCTCAGGTCTATATATACTGGCTTTTCCTATACTTAAATACCTACAATAAAGTTCAATTGATAAAGAAGGCACAATAAGAAATTAACAACGTAATAAAACAACAGTACACTATAATTAAAGTTATATAATTGTGGTCTTTCCCTCATTGAAGGAATCAAAACAAACACTAATATTTTTGGACTGTGGTTGATGATAAGTAACTGAAACCATGGAAAGTAAAACCCCAGATAAGGAGGAACTCCTATATGTAGTATTCTGTGGCCTGTTGTTTTTCAACTGAACAGTAGAAAGACACCTTTCCATGTCACTGCATTTAGCTCCCTCTCCGCTTGTACAGAGCTACTGTAAAAAAAAATTTATTATAAGAGAATATTCCATTGTATGTGTGACCATTTTTCTCCCAAGCTCCTTTTGAAGTAAACATTTGTTTTCCCCACTCATTGTACTTCAGTAAACATCCATGTGATATAACCTGGTGCATTTGTACAATTACTTCATTGGCATAAATTTCTAAAACCGGCGCTTCTGTTCAAATGGTTTATTTGTAGTACACTGACAGACTGCCTTCAGGATTGTCCCCATGGATCCTCTGAACACTGAATACAAGTACTCATTTCCCCATCACCATTACCACCAGGGGCATTATTTATTCTAATCAACCATTGGAAAAAAGTTATATTGGCATTTAGTGAGCTCCCACCCTGTGCCAGGCGCCACCTTAAAAGCTCAATATGTATTCATACTTGACTTTACAATAACCCTATAGATGTAGGTGCCCCAACACATGTTAGACGTGAGTAAAGGATGGGAAGCTAAAGCCCAGATATGTGACATAACTTGCTCGCAGTAATACAACTTGTCAAAGGTGCTGCTGGGAAATGAACCCCGTTCATCAATCCCTAGAACACACCCAGCAGCTCTCAAATATCTGGAAAAGGCCAAAATTCTGGTTCATTTACTCTAAATGGAACTGAGTCATCTCTTTCCCTGGCAAAATGTATTGAAAATTCTCATTACAAGGACAGTGGAAATACTGGTGGGCTGGGATCAAGAGAAATGAATTCACATTTGTGGTCAGTCACTTATAGGTAGCTGCTGTGTGGCCATGGGAAGACTGCTGAACTTGAATCTCTTCCCTCGGCTGAAGACCACCCAAGATATCCACTGTCTCCACCAAACATGTTGCATAGCTCCAGACAGACACCTATGTATTCCTTCAAAATTATTTGCTGAAAACTTTCTCTGTGCCCTGATTCTGATGACAAACAGGCCATCCTGGTCCCAAGTGTCTAGGAGGAGATGAACAACAATGCAGAAAACTAACACTGCTCTGAGAGAAGGAGCCTGAGCACAAGGTGCGAGTGAAGCACAGGGAAGCAGTCGTGCAGTTCCTCAAAATAGCAGCTATGAAAAACGCTAAGGAGAACTGGGGAAACTCAATTTTTTTTTTTTTTTTAAAAAAAGACATACAAAAAGAATGGAAGAGAATAAAATCATGGTTGCTGCATTAAATGCATATTATCCTTTTTTCTCCTTTTCCAAACTTTACAGAGCATCATTTAACATTTATAATTCTTAAAATATTTTAATTGCTTGAGAGCACAGATGGAGGCATGATTAATTCTGACTGACATAATGTATGTGAAAGGTGGGAAGTCTTAAACCCCCACCCATGAATGGTATTACTGTCAAGCACGAAATAACTTGGAATTATGCATAATACCATTATGGTGTCATCACACAGGTTATTTTTATGTTCTGCCACTTGGTTTCCAGTTCACCTGATAATGTACAGCATTAATCATTTCCAGCGTTTTCACCCCCCAAAAAATCTTCTTAAAAGCATGAATGTGGGAGAATGGCCAAACAACACAGAAAAGTCTGCAAGACTTCCGCCCGGTGCAAGAGGGCACATCTGTAATCCCAGCTACTTAGGAGGCTAAAGAAGAAGGATCTCAACTTTTGAGGCCAGCCTGGGGAACTTATCAAGACCTTGTCTCAAAATTACAAAAAAAATAAATAAATAAGTGAAGGAAG
The DNA here is from genome assembly GCA_004024805.1 of Geosciurus inauris. Classification (NCBI taxonomy): domain Eukaryota; kingdom Metazoa; phylum Chordata; class Mammalia; order Rodentia; family Sciuridae; genus Geosciurus; species Geosciurus inauris. The sequence continues at coordinate 194,946 of PVHX01001686.1, forward strand.
TAGCTCAGTGATAAGAGTGCTTGTAGAGCATGGGTGAGCCTTGAGTCCACTCACCAACACCAAAAAAGAAAAAAAAGGGAAGGGGAGGGGAGGGGAGGGGAGGAGAGGGAAAGGGAGGGGAGGGGAGGGAAAAGAAAAGAAAAGAATAGGCTTTCTTCTATTCCAGAGGGGGATACTAGGGATTGAACTCAGGGGCACTGGATCTCTAAGCCACATCCCTAGCCCTATTTTGTATTTTATTTAGAGACAGAGTCTCACTGATTTGCTTAGCACCTCAACACTTACCATAGCTAAGGCTGGCTTTGAACTTGGGATCCTCCTCTCTCAGCCTCCCAAGCCTCTGGGATTACAGGCGTGTACCACCACACCCAGCTACACTTACATTTTGATTTTCTTTTTTTTTTTTTTAAACATTTTTCATTGTAAATGGAAACAATACCTTCATTTTATTTATTTGGCTTTTTTTTATGTGGAGCTAAGGATCAAACCCAGTGCCTCACACATGCCAGGCAAGTGCTCTATCACTGAGCCACAACTCCAGCCCACATTTTGATTTTCTATCCTAGCAAATACTACATCTTCTGAATCATAACTGGAAATTTATATATAGTTAGTATTTCTCCAGTGACAGTGCATTTTAATCCATAAACACCCTCTGATCTCCAGCCCTGACCTTTTTTTCCCATTGATCTTTAAAAGCTTACTATGTCCAATTACTCGCTGAACTCTTTTTTTTTTTTTTTGGTACTAGAGATTGAACTCAGGGGCACTCGACCACTGAGCCACATCCCCAGCCTTATCTTGTGTTTTATCTAGAGACAGGGTCTCACTGAGTTGCTTAGCGCCTCGCCGTTGCCAAGGCTGGCTTTGAACTCGCGATTCTCCTGTCTCAGCCTCCCTAAGTGCTGGGATTACAGGCTTGCGCCACCGCGCCCAGCTTGAACTCTAT
>PVHX01001687.1:0-28855 GCA_004024805.1 Geosciurus inauris
GTGGTGGCTCACGCTTGTAATCCCAGCACTTAGGGAGGCTGAGACAGGAGAATTGCGAGTTCAAAGCCAGCCTCAGCAATGGCGAGGCGCTAAGCAACTCAGTGAAACCCTGTCTCTACATAAAACACAAAATAGGGCTGGGGATGTGGCTCAGTGGTCGAGTGCCCCTGAGTTCAATCCCCAGTACCAAAAAAAAAAAGGCTGAGGGTGTAGTTCAGTGGTGGGGGGGGGGACAGTAAAAACCATTCTTAGCCCAAGATCTGTGTACAGACTGGGACAGCCTGGTGGATGTGGCCCATGGGATTTGGTTTGCTGACTCTGGTCTAGTTAGCCCAGTTGTCCTGCTTGGCCCCTGAGGCCTGGCACAGGCTGGGTGCTGCACAGAGTTGGTAGATGAATGAACAAATGTACACACGAATAGCCTGAGCACTGGGTTTGCAGCCAGCCGGTCCAGCAGGCCAACCTTGCACCTTTTCTTTTTACTGAGCCACCTTGGTAGAGTCACTTGCATCACTTACCCTCTCTGGGCCTCAGATTTCAGTTGTAAATCTTTTTTCTTTTTCTTTTTCTTTTTGTACCAGGGATTGAACCCAGGGGCAGAGACACTTAACCACGGAGCCACATCCCCAGACCTTTTTTATACTTTATTTAGAGACAGGGTCTTGCTAAGTGGCTGAGGACCTGCTAAATTGCTGAGGCTGGCTTTGAACTCGCGCTCCTACTGCCTCAGCCTCTGGACCCAGCTGGGATGGCAGGCGTGCCCCGCCCGCTGCCCTAAGCACCCTCATCCCGACACCGGTCTTGCTGTTTGTTTTTGTTTTTTCCTGCGCAGGGAGGACCTCCCCGGGGCCGGGCAGGCTCTAGGCCCCTGAGCTCCACCCGCAGCCTCCTTGGGTGTGTCCTGCGACCAGACCATCGGGGCATGCCTGAGCGGGTGCGGTTCCCGCGTCCCCGCACACCTGGGCCCTGTCCCCAAATGAGCGAGGCCGGCGCCCGGGCTGGGGTGCAGCCTCCCCGCTGGAGCAAGGCCGCAGCCTCGGCCCCGCCAGCCGCCCGCCTCGCAGGCGAGCGCACCCCACGCCCCTCCGCCCGCCTGCGCGAGCCCGCGAGGAAAGTCCCCAGTGGGGAGCCCCTGGAGGGGACGGGGTCCGAGAGGTGACTCCCAGGGTCGTGGTCGCGCTGGGGACCGCGGAAAGGCTGAGGGTGAGAGGACCCCAGCCCCCTGCTCCTCTCCTGCCCGGCAGCCGGTGAGTCACCCTTCCCGCAGCCACTCGGGTGGCACGGGGCGGAAGGCGGCCCAAACCAGCCGGTCTCAGCCTGCTCCTCCCGCCCACCCGGGCCTGAGGGCTCGGGCGCCGCCCAGTAAACCCCAGGCGGGGCCGGGGCTCCCCACGCCCTCCGGTTTCTGGGTCACCACTGCCACCTCCCACCCTTGAGAACCAGGAAGGAGGGAAAGGACAACTGACTCCACCCCCCAGGGGCTGGCCAGCGCGCCCCGCTCCCCGGGCCCCAGGGCGGCGCAAGGGAGGAGTCAGCCCAGGCCGGGACCCTGGGCCTGGCCCTGCTGATCATTCCCCGCGCGCCTGAACCTGCCCGTCACCTGCGCCACCAAGACCTGGAGCCTGCCCAAGGTCGGAAAGCACAGGAAAGCCGGCATGCCTATAATCCCAGAGACTGGGAGGCTGAGGCAGGAGGATTGCAAGTTCTAAGTCAACCTTGGCCATTTCGGGAGGTGTGAGCAACTTGACACGACCCCACCTCAAAATAAATCAATAGATAAAAAGGGCTGAGTGTGTGGGTCAGTAGTCAGGCCACGCTGGCTTCAGTCGGACAGAGGGAGGGGGAGGATGGAAGGAAGAAGGGATATCCTGGGTGACCTCACAAGGGTGGTGAAGCAGGACACCCCACCCCAGCCTTCGGCAGCGTCCAGAGCCACCTGTGGTCATCACAGTGGTGGCTGGAGTTGCAGTCGCTCCCCCCATACTGGGGCTGGAATCCAGGCTGTGCGCACGCCTGGGCACGCACTCTACCCCTGAGCTACATCCTCAGCCCTTTTTAATTTTTCTTTTGAGACAAGGTCTAAGTTTCCCAGGCTGGCCTCAAACTTGTAATCCGCCTGCCTCAGCCTCCTGAGTCACTGGGATTACAGATGTGCACCACCCTCCCCAGATGTGCACCACCCTCCCCGGCTGTTACTACCATTCAAGATCCCTCAGGCCAGGGCTGGGTTATGGCTCAGTGGTAGAGCGTGGGGTTCCATCCCCAGCACCACCACCGACACACACACAACACACAACGTTAATTAATTAAATCTCAGGCTCCAAGTTCTAATCAGACTCTTATCAGCTAAACTTGGGCAAGGGTTGTAGCGTCCTTCAACCCCGTTTCTCAATGGCTCAGCAGATGCTCGCTGCTTGTCTGGGGAGGAGAGGAAATGAGCTCCTGAGCACACAGTGTTGACGTCAAGGTCCTGAACACCCACAAACTGAGCAGAGAAATCCAAGTGTCTGAACTGGCAAGTGCCCAAGCCCAGATGGGGCATTAAGCAGCTATCATCCATCCCTCTTCTGGGTGCCGGTGATGTGGTACCAGGGCAGGGTGCCCTAGGGACCATAGGAGTTGGAGGGGTCATGGAAGGAAGTGGGATTACGCCAGCCTACAGCACCAGAAACTGTGGCCTCTTTTATGCCCACATGGGTGGGGACAGCCACGAGAGGTCTGGGGACAGTGGTTGGCAGAAAGGACATCAGGAGTATCCATTCTAGCTGAGAATATGTCCCCAGTTTTCCCCAGAATTTACTGCCAGCTGCAAGAGGGGGAGTCACCAAGAGCAGGGGGTCTCAGGCTAGGGTCCTCCCTGGCCATCAGAGGGAAGCTTCATCACCTGCAGCCTCCTGAGTGTGTGGCAGAGTTTCCCAGGAGCCCCATGTGGTGTGTGAATGGCCCGGGGACACACTGGGCTAGATGCTGTGGCTCAGGTGTTGGGGAGGTCAAGCCTGCTCACCCAGTCCAACCGGAAACACAAGCTCAAGTTTGTGATATGAGGGCAGCGGGGTGGATCCTGGCAGTAGCCTTCCCAGCTTCAGGGACGGGGCTGGCTGAGTCACAGTGGAACTGCAAACTGCAACATATGCCCCTTATCCCCAGGGAGGTCTCCAGGTTCATGAGAAGAAGGGACGAGTCCAAGGAGAAAGGAAGGAGGCCAGTGTAGGGGCCTGAAGCCTGGTGCTTTTCCTTACCCATTACAGGCTCACCTCAAACTGGGTGCAGCAGTGCAGCCTGTCATCCCAGTGACTCAGGAGGCTGAGGCAGGAGGACCACAAGTTGGAGGCCAGCCCGGGGAACTTAGATCCTGTTTCAAAATAAAATTAAAAGTGTCGGGTGATGTGGCTCAGTGGCTAAGCATCCCTTGGTTTAATCCCAGTACCAAATAAATAGAAAAACTTTCATGTAACACAAGAGTCTTCAGAAATGAAGTCAAGACCAGGGCAAGCTGTTCATTTGCATGCCTTGGTTTGACAAAGGAAGGACAGTGGCTACCTGGTGTGGTGGCGCACACCTGTAATCCAAGTGGCTCAGGAGGCTGAGGCAGGTGGATCACAAGTTCAAAGCCAGCCTCAGCAACTTAGTGAGGCACTAAGCAACTTAGGGAGACCCTGTCTCTAAATAAAATACAAAGCCGGGCACAGTGACGCACTCCTATAATCCCAGCACTTAGGGAGGCTGAGACAGGAGGATCGCAAGTTCGAAGCTGCCTCAGCAACAGCGAGGCACTAAGCATCTCAGTGAGACCCTGTCTCTACATAAAACACAAAATAGGGCTGGGGATGTGGCTCAGTGGTCGAGTACCCCTGAGTTCAATCCCCAGTACCAAAAAACAAAAAGAGAGAAAGAGAAAGAGAGAGAGAGAAAAGGAAGGGTTGCAGTTTACAAACAGGACTGGACAAAAGGGGAGCTGACCAAGGGGTCCAGATTCTTCTTGGCATCTCTGGGTAGCACTCCTCCCTCCAGGATGAGGGGCAGGACCCTCTGCAATGAGGGTCCCCAAGGGGAACGGGTTTACTCTGTTTCCTTATTGCAGTGGCCGCAGATGGAGCCCAGGGCCCCGTGTATGCTACATACTCCACCCTGAGCTCCCCCAGCCTGGGAGAAGGGAGAAGGCAGAGCCACCAGTAGGTTTCAAGGCCGGCGTTAGGACCAAGGAGGTCTGGGAGTTCTGGTTTCTGGGACCTGCCTTGGGGGACGGGAGATTGTGAGTCCTATGACTTGCTTGGGTGAAGGGCTAGAGAGACTGGGTGTGGCGGCTCATGCCTGTAATTCCAGTGCCTGTAGTGGCTCAGGGGTAGAGCGCCCTTGGGTCCTATTTCCAGTCTGGGGGTGGGGACAGAGACTCCAGGAAGCAGAGAGTTAGAGGGACCTTGCTTCTAAGCTCTTCCAGTGTCCTTTAGTCCAAAGAGCTCAGGATGCCAAGTGCCATACTTCGGGGGAACGAGTTCTGGGACCCAACGCAAGGGGGAAACTGAGAACGTGAGGCTGTCTTTGCAAATGCAGAAGTGCCCTGGGAACCACTTCCCTCCCCACCCCCAGCAGGGGTGCCACAGCCACCAGCAGTGGACAGCTGGGTGGTTAAGGCTGCCGGGCCAAGCCGGGCGCGGTGGCTCAAGCCTGTAATCCCAGCATTTAGGGAGGCTGAGACAGGAGAATCGCGAGTTCAAAGCCAGCCTCAGCAATGGCGAGGTGCTAAGCAACTCAGTGAGACCCTGTCTCTACATAAAACACAAAGTAGGGCTGGGGATGTGGCTCAGTGGTCGAGTGCCCCTGAGTTGAATCCCCAGTACCAAAAAAAAAAAAAAAAAGGCTGCCGGGCCAGGGCGTAGCTCAGGGGAGAACACTTGCTAGTGCCAGAGAAGCCCTGGGTTCCATCCCCAGCACCAAAAGAAAAGAACAGAAAAAAGATTCACAGCTGAAAAGAAGCCTCGATGTGCCCTTCTGAACTGGCTTCGTAGCCACCCCACTCCAGAGGGAATTTCTCGTCCCCAACATGAACAGCACTTTTGAAAATTCCAGTAGCTGTTTATAAGGAGCATCTGCAGGGATTCAGCGGGCACCTGGGAGACACCTGGATGTGGTGCTACTTCTCCCCACAGGGCCCCAAGGGGGGACAGGGCCCCAGGAGCTCCATCTCCTCTCAGGCTGTCCTGAGTCTGAAAGCTGCCGTCAGCAGGGACCAGGTCGGGAGTGACTGCAGGCTCACTTCAGCCTTTCTGAAAGGGCAGGACACTGATGGGGACAGGGCCTCTCTGGCCTCTGACACGCCCGGGCCTGGGGTTCTCCCCTGCCTCAGGTCTAAAGGGCGAAGCGTAGCGATGAGCCATTTCATTTCCTGTAAGCTGAGCCAGGGCTGGGCGGGTCCCAGACACCAGCGGGGAGCGGGTGGAACAGGAGGCCACTGCCGCCTTTCAGTTTTCTTTTTCTTTTCCTTTTCCTTTGCAGGCCTGGGGATGGAACCCAGGGCCTCACACAAACTAGGCCACAGTTCCACTACCTAGCCGCACCCCCAGCAAGGACAGTTTGATTTTTCTCAGTAAATAATGATCCTTTCAACAAACAAACAAATGATTTTATCTTCATCAAGCTCCAGGGCTGAGCATGCACAAATTGGCCCCTGGGGAAGTTTTCACCCGGTGGAAGGGAGAGGAAAATACAAAGTCATCCAGCAATGAATGTAAGAAACCTGGTGCGTGGAAGAAAAAGGCCACAGAGGAGCACTGGACCCAGGAGAGCCCGGGCAGCCCTCCCCACCCTGAGCGCTTTCCTTATCTGAGGATCAGAGACAGGACTGGCACAAGTCCACTGACCAGAACAAAGGTCTCTACTCCCTCCCCACCCCCAAATGCAGAAGAGGAAGAAAAACAAAGACCTTGTCTTTACTAGATGTGTGACCCTGGGCACATTGCTTAATCACTGTGGCTCAGTTTTCTCATCTGTGAAATGGGGCTAATGAGTGCCCGCATGGTGGTGCACACCTGTATCCCAGGAGCTCAGGAGGCTGAGGCAGGAGGATCACAAGTTCAAAGCAAGCCTCAGCAACTTAGTGAGACCCTGTCTCTAAATAAAAAGAGCTGGGGGTGGAGCTCAGTGGTAAAGCACCTCTGGATACACTTCGCAGTAACAACAACCACAGAAAAAGTCTCTTCTGAGTATAAGGAAATTTGTCTTGTCAGTCACTAACCAGAAGCCCTCAAGGTAGATGTTGAGACATTAGGGCCCTCCTGAGACCAGGAACTCTTCTGAGAGCACTTCTCAGGCTGGCTTTGTAAACAGAGGGGACACAGCCGCCAATTCCCCTGCATGGCTCCCCAGTGCTCCAAGGACAGCTAACTATTGCCAAGGTTCCTGGTCTACTCTGGCCCCTTAGGGAGCTCCTGGACTCCCTGGACTTTTTTTTTTTCAGTACTGGGGATTGAACTCAGGAGTGCCTTACCACTGAGCTACATCCTGTCTTTTATTTTTTTTGGAGACAGGGTCTCACTAAATTGATCAAGCTGTCCTTGCACTTGTGATCCTCCTGTCTCAGCTTTCTGAGTCTCTGGGATTACAGGTGTGCACCACCACACACCAGGCTCGTTTTTTAATTTTGAGACAAAGTCTCCCTAGGCTGCCCAGGCTTTTTCTATCCTTCTGTTTCATTCTCCCAAGTAGATGGGATTGCTGGCATGAGCCACTATGCCCAGCTTCCTTGAGCTCTTGCCAAACTCTGGGGAGAACTTCCTGAACCAGGGAAAACTGAGGCCTAAAACAGCCCCGGGAACTGGCTCAGGGGATGAGCCCCATGGGAAACCTTGGCAGGTTATCCGAACAGCATTGTCAAACATGGATTCCTCCTGGAGCGCCTGGGTCGGCCCACCCCAGTGCAGTGCAGGGCCGGAGAGCCTGGTGTGTCCTGCCGGCCCATCCCATCTGGGCTACACAGCCCTCAGCAATAGAGGGACATGGAGCAAGTCCATAAGTCCATCAAGGAGGAAAGGTGCTGGGCGTGGTGGCGCTTGCCTGTAATCTCAGCTGCTCCAGAGGCCGAGGTAGGAAGATTGCAAGGTCGAAGTCAGCCTGGGCAATTCAGCAGGACCCGGTCTCCAAATAAAACGGGAAGGGGGGGCTGGGATTGTAGCTCAGCGGCAGAGCGCTTGCCTCGCATGCGTGAGGCCCTGGGTTCGATCCTCAGCACCACATACAAAGCAATAAAATAAAGACATTGTGTCCATCTACAACTAAAAACATATTAAAAAAAAAAAAAAAAACGGGAAGGGGTGCTCAGTGGTAGAGTGCTTGCCAGGCATGCGCCAGGCCATGGGCTCAATGGGGGTGGGGGGAAGCCTGCACCCACCTTAGTTTCCTAATCGGTTTCACAAACAAGCACGGGATCCCAGGAAGGAGAGATCCTGTTTGCTTCTAGGTCATCCCCCTGGTGCCCCCCTCCCCCAACAAGGCTGGGCCTCGGAGATGCTCCCTGAGGGGCACCTGGGGGCGGGGGGAGGGTTAACAGGAAGCGCCTGGCGTCCTGCAGCCACAGAAGCTCCATTGTTCTCGAGCCAGTCCCTTCCCCCTCATCCAGGAAGACCCTCCGGGGAGCCCCTTCAAAGGGGCCAAGCACTGTCTCTAGGCTGCAGCCCAGCCGGCCGGGAGAGCAAAGGCAGGAAAAGGAAACCCGCCCGGTGCGGGCGGTGGGGGGGGAGGCACGGGGGGAGGCACAGCTGTCACCGCGGGGTCTCAGGGGATTTCCGAGGAAGGGGTGTTCCGCCTAGCTCAGCCCTGGGGGGCGGGGCAGGCCTCCCCGCAGTCCCCATCTGGAAGCCAGAAGGCTTTGATCTCGGGCTTTTAGGTACAAGTAGAGCTCCCGCCTCTGCGCGCCCCCTCCAGCAAACGTCTCTGGGTCAGAAAGTTTCACACACACTCGCCTCTGATTTCAGATCGCTCCTCCTGGTCCTGTCAGCTTTTTCTGATTAGCTGACTCGGGTGGGGTGGACTGGATTGGGGGGTGGGCTCAGCCAGGAGAACTGGTAGCAATTCCCCGGGAGCCTCCAAGGGCAGACAGGGTGAGGTGAGCAGCTGGCAACCAGATGTGGATGGACAGGCAGAGGAGGAAATTAATTGGTGCCAGTCGGTTGGCGGGCGGGCTGGCTGGGAAGGCAAGACCCCTGGGGACTGGCTAGCGGCCTAGGTGGAGGAGGGGGCTAGGGGACGGTGAGAGTCAACAACGTACGGGAGGAAGGGGCTGGCCGAGGCCAATTGGGCCAGGAGGCTGGAGGCTGGACTAGGAAAAAGGGCAGGGAGGGCCGTGGGACTGGCACCCAAGAGGACTTGTGCCAAGAGAGTGGTTCCCCCAAGATCCGGGCAGGGAGCTGGACGGGGGACCTCAGCTCTACTGGACATATCTTGAGGAGGCCCAAGCCCCCCTTAACACCGAGGAGGGTGGCACAACCCCCTAGGCTGAGCCTCACAAAACAGATATGGTCCCAGGAAGGGCGCCCCTGGAAACCGGCGCGAGGTTCTGGGCTCCCGGGACCCAGGTGGGGGCTTCTGGGGCTTCCAGGCTGAAGTAGGTAGCAAGACGCTCCAACTCCAGCAAGGCCCGTTGCCACTTTTAGGCCACGTACCTGACTGGGCCGACCCCGCTCCCAGCCCCCACTAGGTCCGGGGTCCCCCGGGTCCCCCGGCTCGCCGCGCCCGTAGGCCCCGTCCTCGTACTCGTGGGGCGCGCAGAGGGAGGGCGACACTAGACGGCGAGGGGACCGAGCCCAGCCTCGAGGGTCCGGGCAGAATCCGGAAGGGACCGGTTTGCGGCCGAGAGGCGGGGCCGGGCGGCCGCCCACGCCGAGAGTTCCTGGAAGTCGCGGGTTGCAGCGCGCAGGGGCGGGGCGCCGGGGAGCGCGCGAGACCCGGGAGCGTGCACGCCCCGCCCCCGGCGTGATTGACGCGGATCGCCCCGCCCCACTCCCCCAGCCCCCGCGTCCGGCCGCGGCTCAAATTTCCACGCCGAGATCAAGTTCCCACCCCGTCCTGCCTGCTGGCTGGGGGCCGAGACCCGCTTTGTTCCCGCCGCCGGCAGGCGAGCTCGTCCGGGGTCCTGGAACTGGGTGAACCGGTCTGGGTACTTGTGCGCTGGTCCCGACCTGCGGCCCGGCCCTTTCCCTGTCCCCAAAAGACTGGCCCTTGCTTTTTAAAATGATTCCTTTTTCAGTGCTGTGGACGGGACACCGAACCAAGCCGGCGCTCCTGCCACGGAGCACAGCGCGGTGGGGAGGGGGACGCGGGACAGAGCGAGAGTTGTCCCTGCTTGCTCTTTCAGGACTTCCGTTTCCCCCTCTCTCTCTGTGTTTTTTTAAGTGCACGTTTAAAAGTTTGCGAACGTATCATTCATTCACTAAGTCACTCAAGCACCTGCGAGTCAGTCCCGGCCATCCTGGAGACCACGGGCCAGGAAACAAACTGAGAAACAAACGCCAAAATGTAGCCATTATCTCACACACACACGGCCACGTGGTGCGGTGGCGGCATGCCTGTAATCCCAGCTGTTCAGGAGTCTGAAACATAAATTCGAGGCCAGCCTGGGTAATTCAGTGAGACTCTGTGTCAAAGTTTTAAAAGGGCTGGGGGTGTAGCTCCGTGATAGAGCACTTGTCTAGCATGTGAAAGGCCCTGGGTTCAATCACCAGTACCCAGAGAGGGGAAAATTTCTTAAGTGTCAAAGGTCTTGGACCAAAATGGCAGGGTGTATGGGGTGCAGTCAAGCCCTAAGGTTTTGCCCTTTGAGCTGAGCTCACTTAATAGGTGCACAGGAACAGAAGAGACTGAGGAGGTCACAGCACATACAAAGGGCCTGTGGTTAGGAAGATGGAGCAAGTGTGTAGGAACAAAACAGGTCAGTGTGATGAGGAGGTGATTTCAGATTACTGCAGAGGTAGGCTGGGTCTCACCTATAATTACATAGGGTTTTTTTTTCATACTAGGATTGAACCCAGGGGCACTTAACCACTGAGTCACATCTCCAGCCCTTTTTTTTATTTTTCATTTTGAGACAGGGACTTGCAAAGTTGCCTATGGCCTCGCTAAATTGCTCAGGGCCTTGCTAAGTTGCTGAGGCTGACTTTGAACTTGTGAGCCTCCTGCCTCAGCCTCCCAAACCACTGAGATCACAGGCGTGCACCACCACACCTGACACTGTTCACATGGGATTTGTGTGTGTGTCGGGGATTGAACCTATGTGTGTGCTCTACCACGGAGCTACACCTCCCAGCTCCAGATTTAATGTTTTTTGTTTTTTGGGGAGGGGGTACTGGAGATTGAACTCAGGGGCACTGGACCACTGAGCCACATCCCCAGCCCTATTTTGTGTTATATGTAGAGACAGGGTCTCACTGAGTTGCTTAGCACCTTGCCGTTGCTGAGGCTGGCTTTGAACTCACGATCCTCCTGTCTCAGCCTCCCTAAGTGCTGGGATTACAGGCATGCGCCACCGCGCCCGGCTCAGATTTAATGTTTTAAATGACTTGGAATGAATCCCTCAGAATCGCTTCCTTTTTCTGTATGCAGTCCTTGTCACCCCAAGATAATATACCCTTGGTAATAATGTGTCTTTAGCACTTGCTAATCTCTGTAAAAAAGAAAGCTACCTGGAACCTCAGACTGGCTACTGTATCAGCAAGATTTTACAACAGTTTTGTTTACATTGTAACTGAAAGAGAAAAGAAAAGGTTACCATCTAAGTATGGAGTGTGATTAACCCGGGAGTTAAATCAGAGATAAATATTAAATACATCATAGCAGAGCTGTCAAGCAGATAAGAAAAATCCTGACCCTCAACCCCCTGGAAGTTTAGGACTTTTTTGGGGGGTGGGGGCTGTGGGGATTTAACCGAGGGGCATTGCACTGTATCACTGAACTTCACACCCAGACCTTTTTATTTTTTTATTATGAGACAAAGTCTAAGTTGCCTAGGCTGGCCTTTAATTTGTAGTCCTCCTGCTTTGGCCTCACAAATAGCTGGGATTACAGGTGTGTCTGACTGGGACATTCTATTCTGAGCTACAGGGAAGCCATAGAGTGAATAATAAATCCAGCACTTGGCGAGCAGGACATGGCTGGACATAGCTGGGATTAGCTGAGTGGGGGGTGCATGTGCTAAATAGAACATGGATGTGACATGTATAGCATTTATTTTTTAAAATTTTTTGTAGTTAGAGTTGGACAGAATGCCTTTATTTGTTTATTTTTTTGTGGTGCTGAGGATGGAACTCAATGCCTCAAACATGCCAGGCAAGTGCACTGCCACTGAGCCCCAGCCCCAGCCCCATGTGTCGCATTTCAGAAGGCGACCTGTGCTCTCAGGGGGGCTGAAATGAGGTAAGCTCCACGCCAGCAGAGCAGGGGGTTAGGTTAAATGAGGGGGTTAAAGGAAGCCTTCCCAAGGAGGTGACATTTCAATAGAAACTTGAAGAAAGTGCGAATAAGCTGGGCATAGTGGCATACACCTGTAATCCTAGCTACTCCTACTCTACTCAGGACGCTGAGGCAGGAGGATAATAGCAAGTTCAAGGCCAGCCTAGGCAATTTAGCAAGACCCTGTCTCAAAGAAGGAGGAGAAAAGAAAGAGAAAGAGAGGATGCCCCTATGGGTGTCTGGGAGAAGAGCATTGCAAGCAGAAGGGACTGTAAGTGCAAAGGCCCTGGGGCTGAAACATACTTGGCTCATTCTCCAAGCAGAGAGGAAGCCAGTATGGATGGGACAGAGGGGACCTAGGAGAGTGAAACCATACATTTGTCTCTTATAAGATGATGAAGTTTGAGCTGGGCGCAGTGGCACACGCCTGTAATCCCAGCACTTTGGGATGCTGAGACAGGAGGATCAGGAGTTCAAAGCCAGCCTCAGCAACGGCGAGGTGCTAAGCAACTCAGTGAGACCCTGTCTCTACATAAAACACAAAATAGGACTGGGGATGTGGCTCGGTGGTCCAGTGCCCCTGAGTTCAATCTCCAGTACCCCCCGCCCCCAATGATGAAGTTTGGTGAGGGGGCAGGGTGGAGGCCACCATCCTCCTCCAGCTGACAGGCAAAGGCAGCTCACTCAAAGGTGGACCATAGAGGTGGGGAAGGGCTTGGAGTCTGGTGAGAGGTCAAGTTAACAGCATCTTCTGCTGGATGTGGTGTCAAGGAAGGAGAAAAACAGTGAAGGTAGGTCCCTTCATTAGAAGGTACCATTTAAGTTGAGAGGCTGGAAGGGACAGCAGGAGTCCATCTTGGGTGCTTACATATTATTATTATTATTATTATTATTATTATTATTATTTTATTTTATTTTTTGTAGCAGGGATTGAACTCAGGGGTACTTGACCACTGAGCCACATCCCCAGCCCTATTTTGTGTTTTATGTAGAGACAGGGTCTCACTGAGTTGCTTAGAGCCTCGCCATTGCTGAGGCTGGCTTTGAACTTGCGGTCCTCCTGCCTCAGCCTCCCAAAGTGCTGGGATTACAGGTGTGTGCCACTGTGCCTGGCTATTACTACTACTACTCTGATGCTGGGGATTGAATCCAGGGCCTCCTGCATATGCAGGCTCCTGCAGCTTTACCATTGAACTGCGCCTTTGGCCCTCACTTAAGTTCTTTTAGTGAAACTAAGAGACAGGAACTATTATTGTCCCCCAATTTATAGCCAGGAAAACTGAGGCCCAGAGAAGTGAAGTGATTTGCTCAGGGCTGTGCAGCAAGCTGGGGCATATGCTCCTTAGCCTGCGCCTATGCAGCTGGCCTTTGTCACTCTGTATCTTGGTTCTGAGTTCCTCGCAGTGCCGTGTGCAGACCTCTGGTGCAGGCCTTTTACCCCCTGGGGACTGACTATGATATAGTCCCCTTTGGCTTGGACAGGTCCTGTGAGCTGGGCTTGCCAGTCTTTTCCCATTCGTGCAGATTTCAGACACCACAGGGAACACCTTTTGGGTGGAGCCTGCTGTAGGCCTGGGGTTCCCTGAGGGATCTGCTGGTCACCCTCTAGGTGGCAGTTTTATTTTTCACAACTATTGCCCTATCAATTCCTTCCTGGTGGCCTGTCCCAGCTGATGGTGTGGAAACTCCAGACCTCACCAAAGTTATTTATTGTGACACTTTTTTTTCCCTTGGTTCTGGGGTTGAAACCCAGGTTCTCCCACAGCTAGGCAAATGCTCTGTCCCTAAGCTGCATCCCTGGCTCCTGACGAATTTTTAACTTAGCCAGTTCTGGAGGGTAAGAGGGGGTCTTGGGAAGGATTAAGTCCTCAGGGGATGTGTGTGGAGGTTGCTTCTTCCGGTCCTGTCTTCTGCCCCAACATCTCTTGTCCCCAACCTCCAGTGATCAGGCACCGGAAATCCCCAGGGGGCCCCGCCGAGGGTCAGGGTCAACCTAGCGGCTTCCCGCGGAAGGAAGGGCCCGGCGGTTCCTGCGACAGGATGCGAGGCCAGGTCCCTTCCCCGGCCGCCAGGGACTTTCCGGGGCCGCCAGGCTCTCGGGAATGTGGGGCTTCGGTCCCCGCACCCCTTGGGAGTTGTGGGTATGTACTCAGAGTGGGTGGTGCTGAGTCCCCCCACGGTTTCCCGGAAGAAATCAGGAGGCCCTGGTGGGGGCGAGCTCGCTAGGTGGCCCTGGGTGCTGTCACCTCCCAAGGGGTGCGGAGGCCGGAGGGAGGCGCGAGCCCTGCGCCCCCGGCTAGGTTCTGGAGCCGGCCCGCCCCTCCACTGCGCGCTCCTTCTACCCTCGGCCTCGAGGTCAAGTCTCCTGGTGTCCTGGGAGACCCGCGGTGGCAGTCAGCCATCCGGAGGCGAGACAGGCGCTGTGGCGGCGCCTCCGTCACCCGCTCCCCGCACCTGCGACTCTTTTGTCCTCTGAACACCTCCCACCCCTCCCCTTGTCCCTTCTGGGGCACGGCCTACAGCCCTGTGCCAAACTAACACGAGTGCAATTCAGATTTCTCCCCTCCGGGTGGCTAGCCTGGAGCTGAGACAGGACAAAGGCAGGTGACTAGGATTTGCACCGACCTTTCTAAATCTTAAGACATGAAGAGGCAGCCGTCCAGAGTCCCATTTCACAGATAAGAAAACTGAGCCTGGGAACTCACCTCTTGGCCTGTGCAAGGAGCCACATCTCCGGGAGGATTGGGACTGGAGTAGAAATGACACCCCAGTCCCCACGCAGTGGCGCAGGCCTGCAATCCCAGCGATTGGGGAGGCTGAGGCAAGAGAATGGGAAGTTCGAGGCCAGCCTCAGCAATTTAGGGAGGCTCTAAGCACCGTCTCAAAAACTTTTATTAGAGGCTCTGGGTTCAAGCCTCAGCTCCACATAAAGATAAAGGAATTGAGTCCATCTACAATTAAAAATATATTCATATATATTAATAAATATTAAAATACACATATTAAGTCTAAGATAGAAAGGATTGGGGATGTAACTCAGTGGTTTAGTGCCCCTGGGTCCAATCCTCGGTACTCCCCCCCAAAAGGGGGGACCCTCCAAATCTCCTGCGCTCAACTCCACCCCAAGGGGTGGGAACCCCACCAGAGCTGGTTTCACTAAATCAAGCCGAGAGGGAGGCCCTTCGTCTTTCAAGGCTCAAAAAGGAGTTATTGGTCCCCCCCAATTCCGTGTATGGGGCGCGGGACCAGGAAATCACACCCCCCTAAAGTTTTAACTCGGTCAAGCCCTTTCCCCACCCTGATTTCGAGGGAAACCCCAAGCCTGGGGGAGGGTACTGAGGAGTGGAGCGCCAACGGCACCAAAGTTCTGCGGCAAAGAAAAGGGGCCCAGCCTCCGCCCGCCCACGTGGTAGCTGGTCAAACCGGTTCCTGGGGCCCGGGGGGCCGGCTCCTGACCCCTTGGCCCCGCCCCTCCCCCGCCAGGAAGGAGACAGGCAGCGCGTTTTACTCAAATGGTCTTTATTTCCCTGGCATTTCCATGAAAATGCCAGGTGGATGGGAGTTGAACACAAAGCATCCCAGGAAAGGTACACAGCCCACAAACGCCCAGGCAAGGATTCCCCTCCCCAGACTGGCGCAGGGCGGCCGGCCGCAGCTCCGGGTCTGCACCACCGCGCTCCAACGCCGCCTCCCGCTCCGTGGCTCAGCCCAGGCATCGCTCCGGGCCGATCGTGTCCGTGTCCGAGGGTCACGTTTGGGACTGGGACCATACTCGCCACCTCCCAACGCACCAGATGAGAAAATTTTTGAGTCTGCAATGAGTTCAGGCCCGGCTCCCACTCGAAGGCTCTGGGGCGCGGGGCGCCACCCAGCAGCAGCACGCGGGGGCGAGGTGACTCAGGCCGCGCTCCTCCCGCCCCCAGGGCGGATCCACACCCCAGACCTTCCCCGCAGGCCCCACACCCACGCAAGGCAACAGGAAGCTCCCCACGTCTGCCCCATGACGCAACGATGACCGCTTGCACAAGTATGTCACTGGAGGGGACAGGGAGTGCCTGGAATTCTCAGGCTGGAAACGCGTACAACTGAAACACCGCGGAGGGGCACCACCGCCCCCAGTAAAAAGTGAAGTCCGACCCTGAGGAGACTCCCTTCTCCCAGCCGGAGAGGGAAAGGTCCACGTCTCAGTCCGTTAAGAAAGCACCTGTGGGCGCCGCAGGCCTCAGCAGAAGGCGCCCGCGCCCCCGGCTCCTTGGTGCCGCCGCTGCACACAGATGGCGACGGCTCCCCCGGGGCAGAGTCCCTCTCCGAGCCTCTCAGCAGCCCGGGCGGCGGCTCTTCTCCACGGTTCCCGCCGGCGATCCCCCAGGGGGACCTCGCCTAGGGTCTGCACACTCGAGCCGACGGCTCGGCGCGCGCTTTGGGCTCCAGTAGCGCCGCTGGGCGTCCTCAGAAGGCCACCACGGCCCGCACGAGCACGTTCAGCATGCTGTCCGCGGGGCGGCAGGCCGGCAGGGCCTCGCACGCGGGTGGCGCCGTCGGGGGTGCGGCGGGGCTGCAGTTCAGGAGGCCGGAAAAGCGCCTCTGTAGGACGCGGGCCAGGTTGGGGAAGGCGCCCTCCGCTTGTGCGGGAGCGGGTTGCAGGCGATCAGGAACCTCCGACGACGCTTCCTTCTCCTCCTCTTCTTCCAGACGAGCTTTCTTGCTCGGAACCAATCCGGCGTCTCCACCGTCGCTTAGGCTGCTGCTCCGCCGCTTGCGGCTTACTTTGGCTGGAGGCCGGGCACCGCGGGCCGGGGTCTCTTCGGCTCCTGATGCCTCCTCCTGCGTGTCCATGGGCTCCGGGGAAGGCTGCTCTCCGTCGGGGGGCGCTGCTTCAGCGGCGGTTTCCGCTTCCCGCGGCGGGTGCCGGCGAGGGTCAGGGGACTGGGCAGGAGGCAAGGACACCTCCGGCTCGTGGGCTTCCACCTTGGCTGAGAGGTAGAGCTCCCGGGCGCTGCGCATGACCAGCGACAGCTGCAGACTCCGGTGCAGGCGCAGGCCACCGCGCTGCATGCGCGAATGGTACATCTTCCACACCGACAGGGTCATGATGCGTTGAGCCTCCTTCTGCACCTCCATGGCAGCTCGACGGTGAGGGCAGGGGTTATCCTGGGACGGACAGGACAGGAAGCAGGTGTACTCCTAACAACACGCCAACCCACGCAGTGACACTGCTAGGACGGTCTGCCGGGGCACCGGCCACTGGGGCCCTTTTATACCTAGAATGACGTAATGAAGGCGCCCCGCCCAATCAGAGAGCCGCATCCGGGCTTTCCACCACAAGGCGGCCACTCCTTAAAGCGACAGGGTGAAATTTAACTAGCCAGGAAGAGGGACGGAAACCCGGGCAAGAGAGACGGTGTCCTACTGCACGCTGAGCTCTTGGGTGGTCTCCTTTCGCGGAACCTCGTTGATAAACCAGTGCGCAGGACCAGGGGAGAGGGACCGCGGGCGTGGCTCAAAGCCCACCCACGTGCTCGCGTTCGGAGACGCCAGCGGGTCGTAGGCGGCAAGTTTCCCTTTTCACTGGGGAAGACCCGCGTTGGAACCCGTACATCCCCCGTGGGCACTGTTCCTGGCAGCAGCGAGCCGTCTAATTAATGTTTTCTGAATCAGTAACAATGCTGCCACTTACTAAGCGCGTACTACATGCCGGGCTCTGCTAAGCTTTTTCCTTTCATTAATATCTGACCCTTCATCTCCATTCCACACAACGTACAATATGTGTGCTTTCTTTAGTTGGGAAAAACGAGGCAGTCACTCGCTCACTATTTGCTAAACGAATGAACGGGCTACTGTGATGAAAGAGGGCCACTGGGACCTCCAGCTCTACTGTCTCTAGCTTACGCCAGCCCTTTTCATTTCTCTGGTTTGTTAGGTGGTAAGGAGCCGGATGGCGCTGGCTGGCTCCTGAGGGAGTCACCCTGAGGGCAGCGGATATCCGCAGACCCCAGAGGACAGCCCAGATTGCCGTTCTCATCCCCCGCCCAGTACCAAACCTTCCCATTTCCTGAGACACGACCTCCACAGGTGGGCTTGGCCCCCGCAAGACAGTGGAACCAGTAGCAGGACCGTCCCAGTGAACCCAGTGCCCCACCGACGACTGAGCTGTGCTCCGCCTCTCCTCTCGGGGAGGCGGGGTAGAGGTGGGAGCTGAAAACTGAACAACTCAGAAAACAGCAGAAAAATCTTCAGGCCCACCCTCCGCCACGCGCTATTGCTCCAAGAAAATGCAATTGCAGTTGAGGGGGGAAGCAGCAAACTGTTGCAATGGTTCCATTCATTCATGCTGTGGGCCCTTTAAGGAGTGTCCCCAGGCACAAAACTGGCGAGCAGAGGCTTCCCGCCACTGCAGCCGGCTGACTTCCACAGCTAAATTTGGAAGGAGTGACGTCCGGCAGGCGCCGGAGCTGCTTCCGGCTGCCCATATAAGGACAGGGGCCGGGATCGCCGGAGCCGTGGCGGGCTTCCGGGCGGCGGGGGCGGGGCCTTGCCCTCCAGACGCGCTCCTCCCCTCCGCTTCGGGTCACTGGCCCTGGGCGTACCAGGCTTCCAGCCCCGCGTCCAGCCTGCGGGGATCGCGGGGAGGGAGGTCTCGCCTCTTTCCCACCGGGGCCGAGAAGCCTGTGCGCTCGCGGCTGGGGGCGACCTCGGGGTTCCCGCTGCGTCTCCCCGCGACCCTGACAGCACGAAGGGCGGCCGGCTGAGCACTCATCCCCTCTGTGGAGACCCCAGTTACTCCCCCACGAGGTCACCTGCCCCCCACGGGTCTCCCCTGTCTTTAGGCACCCTCACGACGTCTCGCCTCCCGTCTCGCGTGGGAATTCAATTATTCCCCCTCAAAAGGCCCCTCCCCAAACCGGCCCCTTTCGGCGATCCTGCCACACACGACGGTGACCAGCTGGGGACGCCTCCCTTCCCGTCCCGCTAGCTACCACGCAGATTCCATAGTGACACCCCCCAGCCCAGGCGCCATCTGTGGGATCTCACGCAGTGGCGATCCCTTCCCCTCGGCCACCCCACCCCGATCCTCCACTCAGGTGAGGGCTTCCTTCCACTCTTCCCCAAAAAGTGCTTTCCCGGAGACCCCACCGAGGTGGCTCTGTCACATAGGAGGTGACAGTAAGTCTCTTTCTAGACGGAGATCCCACACGCACAGGGCTCCCCTGGGGACCGTGCTCAGTGCCTTCGCCGCACGCCCTCCTCGGGCTCGCAGACCGTGCACTTGGGAGAGACGGGTCTACGAAACCCTCCTGCACACAAGCTCTGAAGGCGACCCTCCCAGACACGTCGGGGTCCCGGCTCGCTACCACCCCGCCCCAAGGCGCCTCCAGCTTTTTCCCCTCCCACTCGGGCTTTTGTAGGAAAAAGCAATGGAGAGTCCAGCAGAAGTCCCCGCAGAATTCCCGCTCCTCACTTCGCCCCCGCGGCGAGGAAACGGACCTGCTCCACCCCCACCGTTCCATAACCAGCCACCCAGGACCCCGGCCTGGGACGATCTCCTAGGACGGCAACCGGGTGCCGACTCTGGAGTCGGCTACAAGGTTCAGTGACTCCAAAGAGCCCTTCCCCGGCCCTAGCCTTGTCTGAGTTAACGGAGGCTATTAATATTTTTCATTGCCCAGAAGGGACACTGAGGTTACGTAGTAATGGCCCAAGGAGTCGGGTCTCGAACCGAGGCTCGGAGCTCAGAACCGAACCCCTCCAGACCGAACTAGGATACCAACCCCCACCGCGGAGTACACGAAGAGGGGGCGGAGCATGCGGACAGGAAACCGTCTCTGCCCACAACCAAGATGGCTGTGAGGAGGACGGAAGTTTCCTCACTTCGGGCTTCCAAGGCCTCTCTTTCTCTTCTGGAGGGCCGGCTCTCGATGGTAGCGTGTTGAGGGCCGGGTTGGCGGCGTATTCTCCTGGCTAGGAGGGAACCAGCCATCAGGCACAAGCCAGGAGGGGGTTCGGTGGGGTGGGAGGGGGACTGACATGTCTCTCGAAGACCCTTTTTTTGTAGTCCGAGGGTGAGTGACAGTACTGGGGGAGGGCGGAAGGTCATCAGTCCCTTGCCAGCCAGTGCATGGTCAGAGCGTGTCAGACGGTCTGGGCACCGCTGCACCATCGGGGTGCACGCGTAGCCTCGGGGCCGAGTGGGAGGATACGCAAGGGGATACGGAGGTCTCTTGAACCCCCCATTTCGTTTGGGGGCGGGCGAGAGGGCCGTCTGCCCACAGCCGCTCTCACTGTGCCCCTGCCCGCAGCGAGGTGCAGAAGGCGGTGAACACCGCCCGCGGGCTGCACCAGCGCTGGTGTGAGCTCCTGCAGGATGGCGCAGCGGTGGGGCATGAGGAGTTGGACTGGACGACCAATGAGCTGCGGAATGGCCTGCGCAGCATTGAGTGGGACCTCGAGGACTTGGAAGAGACCATCGATATCCTGGGGCTTTGGAGGGGTGGCATGGGAGAGCCCGTTGCTGTAACAGGCGCGCAGGGAGCCAACCCTTGGGGAGACTGGATACCCGGAAAGTATTGGAGACTGGAAGAGTGAAGGCCCAGGGGGTGTATCTAGCTCTGGCCTTGACCCTTGACTCAGCCCACGCATAGTGGAAGCCAACCCAGGCAAGTTCAAGCTCCCAGCAGGGGACTTGCAGGAGAGAAAGGTGTTCGTGGAGCGCATGAGGGAGGCTGTTCAGGTGAGGAGAGGTACTGCTGGGGTGAGTTTGGGGAGGTTAGGATGTCTATGCTAGCTAATGCTGCCCTCACCCCCAGGAAATGAAGGACCACATGGTCAGCCCTGCAGCCATAGCCTTCATGGAGAGGAATAACAGAGAGGTAATGCATCCAGACCCAACGCACACCTCCAGGTCTCTCCTGGGGCCCTGTTGCTTTGAGTGCCAGCTTGACCTGTGTGTTTGCCTGCCTTCTGTGTGTGTGCACTAGTCCCTTCTGCATTGACACTCATCCTCTGTGCTGTTCTCCAGCTGCCCACCCGCCTACTCTTTCTGGGAGTGTACACCGAAGCACTCCTTATCTGCAGGCTCCACATCTTCAGATTCAACCAAATCAAGAATCAAAAACAAGCCAGGTGCTGTGGCACACACACCTGTAATCTCAGCACTTGGGAGGCTGAGACAGGGGAATCGTGAGCTCAAAGCCAGCCTCAGCAATGGCGAGGTGCTAAGCAACTCAGTGAGACCCTGTCTCTACATAAAACACAAAATAGGGCTGGGGATGTGGCTCAGTGGTCGAGTGCCCCTGAGTTCAATCCCTGGTACCAAAAAAAAAAAAAAAATCAAAAACATTTTGAGGGCTGGGATTGTAGCTCAGCGGTAGAGCGCTTGCCTCGCTTGCGTGAGGCCCTGGGTTTGATCCTCAGCACCACATACAAAGCGATAAAGACATTGTGTCCATCTACAACTAAAAAAAATTTAAAAAAAAACATTTTGAAAAAAAAATTTTCTATACTGAATATGTGCCTGCTTTTTTCTTGTATTTCCTAAGCAATACAAAGTAAAACAAATATTTATATTTTACATATAATATTTACAAATATACAAAATATATATTATCTACATTGTATTAGGTATTTTTAAGTAAGCTAGAAATGATCTGATGTCTATGGGAAGGTATGTGTCGGTTCTATATGAATATTATGCTATTTTATATAATGGACTTGAACATCCTCAGATTTTGGTATCTGTGGGTGTCCTGGAACCCATCTTGTGAGAATATCAAGGAACAGTCATATTTCAGTGTGCACTTCTCAAAGGATACTGGCCTTCTTTTGCAGGAGATGGCCTGTATACACGTCCTTGGTGCTGACCTGCCGTTTGCTGTGTGCTGTTTCCAGGATATATGCCTATGTGTTTTTCTCTTTGCGTGCACCTGCCCATTGGGATGTGTGCACTTGACCTCTGAGTATATCTCCATGTACTCTTTATGTATCTCTGTGTTCTCGTTCTCGCTGCCACTTGTCTACCTTATTTATTTTTGTGGCACCAGGGATTAAACCCAGGGACACTTAACCACTGAGCCACATCCCCAGCCCTTTTTATGTTTTATTTACAGACACGGAGACCTGAGGTACTTAGGGCCTTGCCAAGTTGCTGAGGCTGCCTTTGAACTTGCGATCCTCCTGCCTGTCTACATTTTCCCTGTGTGTTACCTGTCCATTCTTTGCATCGAAAAACACCAGGCCTTCTCCACCTTCTCATAGGCCCACACAGGATCTGGGAGGATCGGGTCTGAGGCCCATATCAGTTTGGCATCTTGGAGCAGTGCCCACATGCCCGTCCAGATGTGCTGCCTTGGAGATTAATATCCAAACTCTGAAATACATCTATTGATGTGATAGTAACAAGTGCTCTGTTGAGTAAATGCTTAGTGGCCAGGGGATGTAGCTCAATGGTACTGTGCTTGCCTGGCACAGTCCCTGGGTTCGATCCCCAGGACCACAAAAATAAAATAAAATAAACACAGGCCAGGCTGTACCCTGTGCTAAATGCATTGCACAGGTAAAAAAGGAAAGAAGAGGGGCTGAGGGGGTAGCTAAGGGCTAGAACTTACATTTAGCATGTGTGAGGCCCTGGGTTCAATCCCAGGCACCAAAAAAGAAAGAAAGAAATAGAAACTAGTGCACTGACTGCATTTGTCTGCAACCAATCTTGCAATCCTGGGAAGCAGGGACTGAGGAACAGGGAGGAAGAGCCACCTGACCATCTCCTAGGTGATGGAAACTGGAAACCAGATTCAAATCTAGGCTGCCCCGTTGACTGTCTCTTCCTAGCATTATGAAAGTAAAAAAATAATAAAAGGCAAATTTATTAACACTGTGCATAGGGCACTGTTCTATGTGTTAATATTCTCATTCCAACCCCGGAAAACAAGAATTATGGATCTCCTTTCATGCTGAGCACACAGGCACAGGGAGGTCAGTGTCACAGCCTTAGTGCTGCTCTGCTGGGAACGGGCAGCTTTGAGGACGCAGTCGTGCCCGAGACTGCCTCCTGGCTAACTGTCTGTGGATGTCCCACAAACATGCACCTGCCCGCTCTGCATGGGCGTTCCTCCTTGTGTTCCTGCAGGTGCTGGTGAGCAAGCCAGCTGCTCAGAAGTCACACAGTGACCTGTTGGATGCCAGTATGGTCTCAGCCACCTCACGCTACATCGAGGAGCAGCAAGCCACCCAGCAGGTTTGTTGTGGGTGGCGGAGGGCTCTGGGATTCTCTGGGCCACTCAGGGGTCCCTGCTCACAGCAGCTACCCCCTCCACCCTGCAGCTGATCATGGACCAACAGGACCAACAGCTGGAAATGGTGTCTGGGAGCATCCAGGTTCTGAAACACATGTCAGGACGTGTCGGGGAGGAGCTGGATGAACAGGGCATGTAAGGCCAGGGTCCAGGGGGTGGGCTGGGTGCCCTGGTGTGTGCATGGGCCCTTTTGGGACTGATGCCATCTTGGCCTTGGCAGTATGCTGGATGCCTTTGCTCACGAGATGGACCTCACCCAGTCTCGGATGGACAGGGTCCTCAGGAAGATGGCCAAAGTGTCCCACATGACCAGTGGTAAGTGCCCTTTGAAGGGAATTGATCTTGGAATGGGGAAGGTGATGGGTGGTTACCCTTACCTTAACCTGTGGCCTTTGACCCTTTTGTCCCCAGACCGCAGACAGTGGTGTGCCATTGTGGTCCTGCTGGGAGTAGTTGTCCTGGTTCTTATTCTGCTTTTCTGTCTCTGACCTGGGCTTTCCCTGGGGCATTGGTCCCTGGTGCCTTCAGAGCCACTAAGCCCTTTTGAGCCGGCCCTGCCTGCTGGGAGGAGGGTGTGGAGCCTGGGGAGCTCTCATCCAAAGCCAGTGGACCATCAGGGCCACAGGTGGGCGCCTTGCCACTGGTCTTGTCTCAAGTGCACTCAGGGAGTGGTGCAGGCAGGGATCCATGACACACGCCACCCCACTTGAGTGCCCAAAGCCATTCGCCCCTGTGCCTTCTATACGTGCCAACTTGGAAATAAAACCCTAGCTTTTTATACAAGTCTGTATCATTCAGCGTGTTGACTATAACCTTGAGACTGACCCCTGATGGGACTCTTTTTTTTTCATTTTATTTGCACTTATTTTATGCTTAATTTATTCCTGTGCAATAAGATTTTGTTTCTTCTGGGATATCTTTTTCTTCTGTGCAACCGCCTCTTCTGGTTTAGGAACAATCTGTTCCTTTTTAGTGATGCTCATTTCTGTGTGGCAGGGGAGGTCACGCGGGTTAATCTACCATGAGCTCTGTAAGTGCAGCAGCGCATCTTGGGTGCGCCATTCACCTGTGTTCAGTGACCAGACAATCTACCTGTGAACCCTGCTCTGCAGCATTGCTCTACATTTCAAAGTATGTACAGCAAAAATCCAGTACTCTTTTTGGGTCACCAATCCTGTGTCCAGCCGCATAGTTTGGTGTGGGCTCACCTCCCAATTCCACCAGAATGGCACACATTGTTTCTTTAAAATGACATGAAGGGGGTTCTTGGTGGGTTTTCAGATATGTCTTTGATGGCTGATCAATTTCACAGGTATTCTTAAAGTGAACATGAAGATTTGAACCTTTTTTCTCTTTGGTACCAGGGATTTAACCCAGGGGCACTTAACCACTGAGACCTAGCTCCATCCCCCTTTTTATATTTTATTTAGAGACAGGGTCTCACGAGTTGCTTAGGGCCTCACCAAGTTGCAGAGGCTGGCTTTGAACTTGCCATCCTCCTGTCTCAGCCTCCTAAACTGCTGGGATTACAGGTGTGCACCACTGTGCCTGGCTCAATGTCTTACAGGTATTCCATATTGAGGATGATGGGACGAAATGGGTTAATAATGGAAAATTTGAAAATTTCTGCCCAGCATAGTGGCACACACTTGGCATCCTGGCTATCTGAGAGGCTAAGGCAGGAGGATCACAAGTCCAAGGCCAGCCTCAGCAAAAGCGAGGCCCTAAGCAACCCAATCTCTAAATAAAATACAAAATAGGGCTGGGGATGTGGCTCAGTGGTCGAGTACCTGGTACAAAAAAAAAAAGGGGGGGTGGGAGGCTAAGATGGCAGCTCCTCCTCCATCTTACAGGTCTTTTGACCTGAAAGGATCTCAACTGCTGAGCATCTTTCCCATGTGAAATTTGTTTGGTGCTGGGAATCAAACACAGGAGCTTTTACATGCAAAACACAAGCTTTACCATGGAGTCACGCCCCAGCCCATCCTCCACTCTTTCTTTTTTGGCCCTGAGGACTAAACTTGGGTGCTTTACCACTGAGCTGCATACCCGCCCATGCCCTTTTATGAATCTGAGGCAGTCTTGCTAAGTTATCCAGGCTGGCCCTGAACTTGTAACCCTCCTGGCTCAGCCACCCACATTGCTGGGATCACAGAAGTGCCACCACAAACATTTTCTTTTCCTCCAACACATGGGAATGCTGGTTCTGAATGGTGTAAAGGGGCAAGTGTGCACGGTGTGAGGACATGACTTCCTGGGTTTTGGGGTGATCAAACTGCCCAGAGGGGGCAGTGAACCAGCATCAGTGAACTCAAAATAGCTACTGCTATTTTTTTCTCTTTTGGTACGACAGATTGAACCCAGGACTGCTTAACCACACTGAGTGACATCCCAGCCCTTTTTTGTATTTTAGAGGCAGGGGGTCTCACTGAGTGGCTGAAGCTGGCCTCGAACTCTCGATCCTCCTGCCTCAGTCTCCTGAGCTGCTGGGATTACAGGCACGCACCACCGTGGCCGCCTGGCCCTAAGTACAGCATGCTTGGTCACGCCTCAGGGGAAGTGTGTGGCCCGAGCCGACAGGGCTGGCTGTGGGTGCTGTGGCGGAAGCTGGCGCCCCTGTGAGTGAGCAGCACTGCAGGACTGTTACAAAGGCGTTCAGTTTATTCTCCTCATCAGCATCACTGATGTTCTCAAGGTTCACATTTCCCAACGCGCTCCTCTCCTTACAGTAGTTAATGTGCAATCTCACTTAGGGCCGGGAGGGGCGGGGGCTAGGCCCAGGGCAGGGAGGGCGTTGGCACTTCACGCGGGACAGGTGGGCAGGCCGGTGGCCAGTCCCCTGTGAAAGAGGCGCGGGCAGGTGGACGGCCAGTGGAGTTGGGGGAGGGCCCTACTTTTTTTCTGGTAGGCGGGTGATTCTCCACTTGTATTTTCTTCCTGGCTGCCCAGGGTTGGGGGACCATGCAGCTCAAGGTGGGTGGGGAGGAGGGAAAGCAGCTGGCCGCCAGGCAGGGAGATGCAGGGGTGGCTCCTGGGGTAAGGCACAACCCTGTCTTTGGCTCTCCTAGTGAGGAGTTTCCTCCCCTGCACCCCCTGCCCAGACCCCTCTTCCCAGCCCTAACCCCTAGACACCCCCAGTCCTGGGAGCCAGAAGCACCTCCTGGGGTCCCTGAAACAAGCGGGCCCTGCCACCCAACCCAGTGCTGCGGGGCTCAGAGAGGGGGCGGGTTGGGAGAAGACCCTAGTCCCAGAGAGCTGCCCCCTCACTAAGGCCTGGAAGGAGGGGAGCTCCTGCTTCCTTTGGGGGGGTCTGACTGGAGTCCCTACCTGCCCCTCACTTTGGCTGGGCCCAGCTGCTTGCCAAGTGACCAGGATATTGTGCTTTGGGATCAACGCTGGGGTGGGGCATCAGGCCAGGGGAGGGTGGGGGCATGGGGGTGCGACTAAGGTGCTTGTGCTTTAGCTGGGGGTGTCGACTCCCCCCACACACTTGGGCCACCAGAGGCTAAGGTGCTGGGGACAGGCCAGGAAAGCAGAGTGTCGGGACCCAGCCAGACCCGACACATCCGACAGCCCCCATCCCTGCCACAAGCGGATGCCTGGAGGGACCCACAGGCCAGCAGGGGGTGAAGGTCTCCAAATCAGACTCCAAGGGTGCAGCGCTGGCTGGCCCCCACCTGACCTCCTGCAATCCCCTGCCTGCCGAGAGGTGGCTGGGAGCCAGGGGCAGGCAGGGGTTGGGGAGAGAGACGAGGGAAGGACAGGGCAAAGCAAGCAAGCCGAGATGGCAAAATGATGACGTCTCGTGTTGGGGACCCTGGGTTCACGTGTAAAACTCAAAAAATCAAACATTAGCTCTAGGCGGAGTAAAAAGAGGAATGGTGAGAGAATTCCACAAACAATTGCTAGCAATGGATGTGGGCCCTGCCCTGCCCGCCCTGCGCGGCCCGGCCTGCAGCCAGGCTGGCCATCCTGCCAAGGCCTGGGACATCCTTCAGCTGTCGCCTGGGGGGAGTGAGAGGGAAGCTGGTTGGACCCACAGGAGCCCAGGTGGTGGCTGAGACTAGGGCCCCACGGCGAACCACACCCACACTCCATGCACCCACACATTCAGCCTGCCCCAGCACCCCCATCCTGCCTTCCACAGCCCCCCAGGGAATGAGGGGGACCCCAGACACAGTCCCGTTGGTTTGAAAAATAAAAGGAAATCTTATACTTCAATATTTCATTCGCTAAAAAAATGTTTTAAAAAGTATGTACAGGAGGTGGGGCTGGGAGCCCTGCTGTGGGGCGGGCGGGGGGTGGGAGGAGTGGGCAGTAGCCCCCCAGCCTGCTCCCCTGGGTTCTAACCCTGGTCTTACCGCCTCTCATGTCTTCACTAGTTTTTGAAAGCAACACACGCACGCACACACGCACACCCACACGCTCTGCAAGCCCGGAGAGCGGTCCTGTCCTCTGAGACCCTCCCTCTGCCCCCAAGAACTCCCCCACTTAAGACCAGCCTCTCTCAGGCCCAGGGGACTGGCAGGGGCAACAGAGGCTGAACACAGGGCGGTGGGAGGGAGGGGCACTGGGCCCGCCACTGGCCCCTGCCCTTGGTTCAGCCTTAGAATTTCTGAGCCTTCTCTGGGCCTGTTTCCTCAGCTGTAAAGTGGACAGTCCCTCTAGGCCTCGCCTATCCCAGCCCCCAGGTGCAGGGACAGACGAGGGAGACAGGAAGGCGCTTTTGGAGACTTGGAAGCACTGGGAGGTGGTAGGAGGGTCCTGAGAACCCCCAGAGCCCCCTTGAGTCTCAAGGGGCTGCAGTGAGGGGCCAAGGCTGAGAAATGCTTCTGCCAGGTGGCCCAAAGCCTGGGGAAGGGACCTTCCACAGTCTCCCAGGCCGGCTCCTTGCCTGTGCCGGGCCTGGTGAGCAGGGAATGACTAGTAGGGGTCAGGAGGGGGAGCGAGAGCTCCCCGCTGCACGAGTGTTACAGAAGGCAACAGGCCCTGGCACCACCTGCCCCATCCTCTCCCGCTGGCCCAGCCTGGCTCGCATTGGGGGAAGGGGATGGGACAGGGAGGCAGAGGGGCTGGGAGCATGCAGCACCCCGAGGGTCCTGGGGAGGGACAGACAGTAGCTCGTGACCAAGATGGTGGGCGGGTGTGTGACGGGAAGGGGGAGCGTGACAGCCCCTTGGGGAGGGTCCCACAGGGTTACTGGAGGGCCTCGGCCGAGGGGCCAGCCTCGCCATCATGGCTGGCTGTCTCAAAGCCGTGTTCCATGCTCATCATGTCCGGCTCCATCTTGCCTGTGTCGCTGATGAAGGTGGTGTAGGCGTCGCCCTCTGCCAGCATCGGCTTGGCCTTGGGCATCCAGCTCTTGCGCACCACCCGGCGGGCATTGGTGCACATGTCTGCTGCAATGGCGTTCATCTCACTCTCCTTGAAGTTGGGGGCAAAGTTCTGGCAGTAGTCTGTGTAGGCAGAGCAGGCGGCTCAGGCCCGATGTGGCCCTGGCCCAGGAGACCTGCCCTCCTGCATGGCTCTCACAAATCCCCACGGGGAGCCCACTGTCTGGGCCCAATGGTGGCCTGACTGAACTGACAACTGCTGGCACTGTCTGATGGCCGTGAAGACACCTCTATCATCACAGCCCTCTTCCCAACAAGCATAGATTGAGCCTTGAAGTTCTTTCCTTTTTTTTTTGGTACTGAGGATTGAACCCAGGGGTGCTCTAACAGTGAGCTACATCCCCAGTCCTACTTATTTAGGGATAGGGTCTCACTAAATTGCTGAGGCTGGCCTTGAACTTGCAACCTTCCTGCTGGGATTACAAGTGTGTGTCCCCACGCCCAGCTCAGACTCCTTAACACAAAATGCACCCAGTTCATCAGGGCCCATACTGGATAGACACAGATGCCTCAAGTCTGCCTCAGGCCCCACCCTGCACTCCAGAAGGCTGGACACTCACACTTGACGGCGTGGAGAACACGACTGTCCAGTGGTTTGCGTCTGGGATCATTGGTGGAGGAACGGATGCCGGTACCACAGCTGTTCGCCAGGGTGTTCCTGGGGTGGGGGTGGGGGGATGGAGGAGTCAGCATTGTTGGTGGTGATGGGCTATGAGGACACCCACTGCATACCCTGGGGCT